>UCOL01002126.1:0-28329 GCA_900474335.1 Ormyrus nitidulus
TTTTTAAAAAAAAAAAAAAAAAAAAAAAAAAAAAAAAAAAAAAGTATTTCGAAATATTTTATTCAATGAATTTCGAAGAGATAAAATGGAGCGACCGCGACTATACAAAAATATTTTATATGCTTTTATTCAAGATTAATTTTCGTAATAATTGTAATTTCTCGGATAATAAAATTTAATTTTTAAAGGCTTATTTTTTATTTAAAAAAACTTTTATAGTTGATTGTAAATGACTGTATTCTTGCTAAAATTACGTATTTTCCTGTAAACTAAAATATTTACACTTTTGAACGCAGAAAAATAAATAAAGATTTTTCAAATCCTCAAATAAATCAACCGAACACAGAAATACGTAGACGGACAAATGCCTCCGAAAAAACTAATGCCACTTAAACTATAAAAAGATCCATTCTATATTTAAAAGCATTTTCGAAAGAAATCACAAAGGAAGAAAATTCCCTTGGAAGAACGCAGGCGCGCCTAATGGAAAATCGGGTGAAGCAGAGGTTCAAAGCCGATCGCCTCTCGAAAGGAGGCGCCGACATCCACGGCAATGCTCGCACACGCGCAGGTATCAACTGTCGGGAAAGGTAAGCGCGTGCCGGGCACACGAAAGCAGATGCCCGCACAGTCGTTGTCAAATTTTTATTATTCTCAGAGGCTCATTGAATTGCAGCGGCGTGCGATTTCTGCAGTAAAAAATAAAATTTATATGATGCTTGTCTCCATTCGTCATATGCTGGTGTAGCGTGATAAAGCATAGAAAACTCCTACTTGTACTCTGGTAACTAGTTCACGATTGCTCAACTCTGAATAAATAAACTATTATTTATTATACTTTCTTTTCGTCATTGTCAAACCTATGCAAAAATAAGCAGTTCTTTTTCAGATCAAGATTAAAAATACAAAATACAAATAGCTTGGTACTTTACTTTACTATCAGTACGAGGGTCTATTAAAAAGAATTGTTACAAAAAAAACAAAAATAATTTCCCTCTTTCATTACACACGTGTACAATGCAAGCATCCTTTGAAAAAAGTCATCAGCCCAAAAATAATTTCATAGGCATTAGATATAAATTTGAAGGGAATCAGTTCAGTGGCGCAAAAAAAGCTCATATTCATGAGTCAGTGAGGAAAAGCCTGTAGAAAAAGAGCGTCCCCGAAATGTCCAAATCATCGGCTGCTATCCTCTTTGTGCCCCCGAGCGGCCACAATAGGTTGCCTACACAATAATAGAAAGAGCTTGGCACAAAGTGTAACGGAACGCGACCCGCCGAGAAAGGAAGAACTCGATGGAGAAACGAGATCGGAGCCGCCGGTAATGAGAGAGAGAGGATAAGTCCCGGGGCCCTTTCCTGCGAGCGAGTGAGTTCAAGGATGTGCACGCGTGTCTTGTTGTTGCTGACGACCAATCGGTTAATAGCCTCCTTTCCACTTCACTTCATTTCCGTCCGGAGTAATATTAACTTCTTTTATTCTTCACTTTTTTCACTCAATTATTATATTAAAAATATTTTAATTTACGCTAATAAAACTAAAGAATTAGCTTTTCATTGTTGAAGAAGAGACAGTAACCGTTATTTTTAATTAAACTAAAACTTTGCAAGCGTCCAATTATAAAATTTAATTTACTAGAAACAGTTTTTTCGAGATAAAGCAAGTTATGACTGGATAATATAATTTTTTCATTATTCAAATCAGTCTAAAAATATCAAAGTCTAATTAAGAAAAATAGAGCGTTGAATATCTGGGCTAATTTACTTTCCTCTAGATGAACTTGGTTCGGGTTATTTACATTAGTCACATTTCACTTTCGACGCTGTTTTTATTAGCCAGGAAGTGCTCGTAAACAAATGCAACTTCATTTCATTCACGAACAAATATAAATCAGACTAAATTTTATTTATAATTAAAAATAATTCCCATTTTTTGAATTAATAAATAAATCTAAATGAATGAAATCATGACTGTTTTTAAAACGCTTTCAATTGAAATAAAAACGCCACCTTCCTCATTCGAGCTCGCTTAATTCAGAGCTACAAACAATCCCTCCATGCCAACTCTGCGAAGGCAGCATCCTCATAACTCATCTCTCGGTGTACATTATGCGCCTCTCGCGTTACGGGAACTCGCACCTCGATCGAGCATCAGAAAAAAAAGCGCAACGAGCAAAGGGACGGAATGTTACAATAGGCAGCAGCACAGGAGCGATTGACCCGGCAGATACGAGGCGTCGAGCAACGGGATAAACGAGCAGCTGCAGCTGCAGATGAATGAGCGGCTGGAAAACTGAATCCGGGCCGCGTCAATGCTCCGGCAGCCGGGCTTTTCTCTCCGCGGGAAACGCGCGAATTGCGCGCCAAAGAGGCCGGGGGGACCTTTGTTTATTTGCTCGAGGATTGCGCAACCGGTTTCCTTGCCTGCTACTTTCTTTTTTGCCTGGCTGAATTGATGTTGCTAGCGGGTTTATCGCGGATCTGCCGTGTCTTTTATTTCCCTCTTGAATGAACGCGTTGTGTGTATTATTAATAAGAGAGTGCGTTGTACCGAAACAAGTTTCAGAGCGCGGATCGGTATCGTCGTCATTCGATAATCTTTCAAAATGATAACTGCATTTTTATGATGGGTTTGACGATATTTACGTTTTAATTCAAGCAAAATAAAAAAGGAAGACTTTTGTTATATTATTAATTGTTTCGGTCGAAGAGCCAGCCAGACTCGCGGACGCACCTCTCACAAAATTGATTGCAGGAAGCACCTTCTCTTCTCTTAGTCAGTTGAGCGAAGCAAAGCAAAAAGCGAACCCGCAGAGTGGAGCTCCAGCTCTCGGAAACAAACGCAGATCTCACGGCTGAATGGCTTCCTTAACCTTAACGAAGCATCGGCAGCCAGCAGCCTCCCATCTTACTTATTAGAAAAAGCCGCATCCCTGGGAAGTCGGCCATTACCTCCCGGTAAAAATTAAAACGAGCTGCGGCGTTAGATTGCAGTCGGAAAAGCGGAAAAATGAGACTGCTCGTCGTCGGACGAGTTTGCGCGCTGATTGCCGGGGGCCGCTTATCAAACCGGCTACTGTGGCTACCTGTGAGATCGTGAGTATTGGACGAGCGAGCGTTAATCGAAGGCCGGTGCGTTAACCTAATTCTGCTGGGCTGGGCGCTGCCGCCTCGTTTCTTTTGCCTTTTTGGGGATGAGAGAGTCGCTGCGGAGGGTGACTGACGCAAACCAGGCCTTTTACATCTGCGAGGTTAGTCTCAGCTGGGAGTTTCTCAATGAAAATCGTTTTTTAACATAAAATCTCCTTACAAGCTATTGGAAAATAAATAACCTCCCGTCAAAATTTCACTAATAATGATATCTGTCTAACAATAATTGATTGATTTGACAGAATGAGGATTTATTGCGTTCTCTTGTTTCTCTATATTTAAACAGACTAATCGATCAAGTTAAATTGCAAAAGAATCAAATTGAAAATCATTCATAGTAAATAGACTGATAATAAAATCTCAATTTTGTCTGTTAATGCAAACTAGAATTTGAATTTGATTTATATGATATAAATTTACAGATTTTCGAGAAAAAAAATTGTATAACAAACTAGGAATAACGGCGGGCGATGCGTGCCTGATTAACCTGGTTTATATAGAAATTTGCAACAGTTTAATTTCAAATATTTTTGTCGCCCAATTTTTACTTTTGACCAGTCAATTAGCCAGGTCGTGTATCGAACGGCCCGTCAAAATATATCTTTCTGCCTTGAAGGGTATATTAAGAATCTTAATAAATCATTTGTGGCATCAAGTCATATTGATCCGCGACAGCAAACAATGCAATCTTAAATTTTAATGAAGAGGATAATTGTATTCTGGAGAAATTGCATTCTGGACAACTGGAGAAGTTGTATATAATATTTAAATTTAGTCATTTTTATATTTATAAATATTGTTGCTGTATCTTTCACTAGTAACTTATTTAAGCTATCAAACTTAAAAATAAAAAAGCTGAAATTAAAAAAAATTTTAAAGTTGACCAATAAACTAATGCAAACACTAAAGAGGCCTCTATCAGTTGAATAACATCGCTCTATTAATTAGTCCTACATTTATCCGAAAAAAAAATCCGGCAATTCAGTAGACTCGGCTATTAAGTACATTAAAGCGCGTAATCACAAATGTCCGTAAGTGAGGCTCTTTAGCTAAGTGCAATTTCGCACAGCACTAAAGACAAAATTGCGACACAGACTGATAAATTACCGTTGAGAAAAGAAATAGTTGGACTTGGATAAGGAAATTTCAATAACACTTAAGGGCGTTTACAACTGCGATGAACTCGCAGAACGTAGACAAGAGTCCGTTGAAAAGACTCGCTCGAGAACGAAATTGCATAATTGTCTGTTATTGTTCAAGCCGTTGATGGTTTTTTTATTCCTCAGAATATACCGTAATAGTGATGGTTTCAGTTTTCTAAGGCTAAGAATAAGATCTTAGTCATTTAGCTTTTAGGATTTGTTGTTTTATGTGATAGAAAAATGTGATAAATAACATACACAGATCTCGATAGAAAACGTCGAATTCACAAATGTTTTATCAACGAAAATTTCTTTATTTAATCCAAAATTGAAGAAAAAAAAGTATGAATGTTTTTTCGTCAGAATCTCTTTCCCCGAGACACTATATAGAATCGCGAAAGGTTCTTGCCCTTTAGCATACTTATCAAGCGTTATATACCTCGGCAGCGACACTCTGTCCGCTAATGTTCTCTATAAGCAGGCCTATACGTTGTAGCGAGAGAGAAAGGGATACCGGCTTATTATGCGCGGAGATGAGACGAAAAAAGCGGCCGAGTGAGAGAGAAAGAGAGAAAGGGCTCGATTAACGGATGAGAGGTCCAGAATGGAATTAAATTGACTCAAGGCGGATGAATTTAGTGGCTCGATGGGTGTATTCCTTACAATCAGGGATAATGGCCGTAATCAGCGCCAATGAAGCCTCTGCTATGCGTTTGCTTTCTCTCTCTTTCTCTCTCGATCGCTTGTTGTCCCTTTAAAATCCCTGCTCGCGGCCAATTAACTCGAGCTTTTGCTGCGGAGCCGCGCGAGCCTCTGTTGCACCAACGCTTTGTCAACCAGTGCAACGGATAGGCTTTCACGAGAATCTAGAGGGATTTCTACGTTCAAAGAAAGAAATTGCATCGAGAATAAGTTAGAGCATTTATATAGGAAAAAATTTAGCTTACAAAGCTACTCATTAAGCTAATGTTTTCTTGCAGCTATTTAGTTACTACATAATAGCACTTTATCAGCACGTTTGAAGCAGCTTGCTCTGAAAAATTATACTTATCCATCGTCTAAAATTACTTGTATCTCTAATAACATGCACAAGTTTCATGAAACATATTATTTTAAACCTTTTTATCAAATACCATAATGTTTGACTTTTCTAAATGCGACATCAAGGCCTCTAATAAAAATTCTACTCAATAATTATATTTTGCCAACTCGGAGATGCTTCGTTATGCGATCCGTTACAGGTATTCAGAAGCGTAACAGATAGCACGACGACCGGATGTTAAGCACATTAGACAGGAAGATTTATAGCCAAAGTGTTGACGAGTTCATTATTATTGGAATGTTTTTCTCTTTCTCTGCTAGGCTGGGCGGAGCGAAAAAGCAAATAAAATATTCTTGAACCAAGAAGTTTCAAGAGCGGCCGCCGTCGATACGACGGGGAAGGAAAGTAATTTCATTCTTTTCGGTTTAATTTCACTTTAAGTTGGCATGGACGCTGATAAGAAGTTTTATATTAAATTACGGGGAGCGTTGTATTTGTCCAAAGCGGTTTCTTTCAAGTTTTCACGCGCAACGGTACTTTGTAATTAGGAAGAAGGTAATTAAAACTTTTCATTTCTTTTTTATTACCTTTTTTAATTTAAGTGTTAAACTATAAATTTTTTCCGACATTGATGTTTATTATATAACATCACATAATATTGTACATTTTTTTAAACTCACAAATATAAATATATATATAAAAATTTTTTAGCCATAGACAATTGCTTTCCTAGAACCTAAAATATGTCTGCTATAAACTACTATCGCGCTAAAGTAGTGTAATTTAAAATTTAAATATGCCTCGAAAATTTATTACCACTTTAAGATTCGCCTCTATGCACATAAATACGGATTACTTATTTTCTCATTTCTAATAAATTAAATCATCGTTATTGCAGTGATTTAATTTTCACATTTACGTCTGACTCAATGCCGGCAATAAAATCTGAAAAATGAATCTCATCTCGTCGACGAAATCCGAGAACGAAGGACTGATTTAATTAAGAAATGCCGCCTCAGACTCAGGCTCTGGATAGCCGAACGTAAACAAACTCCTCTTCCTATTCATTCGTTTGTAATAGACTTTCGCCGGCGACTGCTATTTACATCATCGAACTATTTGTAGCGGAAATGTTTAATAGTAAATATTTAGTTCAAATATGTTTGTTTTTAAAGTCATCGATGAAATCGTAAACTGTAATGATTCTACCATTCAATAGTTAATCGAATTGCAGAGTTGCAGAAACACTTAATCTACTGTTAAATAATAGAATAAAGCTATTAATAATAGATACAAGTTATTTTAATAAAGTGCTAATAAAAGTTGATTTAATTAGCAGATTAAAAAGTCCTTGAAATTTAGTGGTAGCTAGGGAAAGAAGAAAGGAAATTTGAAAGATTCGAGGAAGGAGCTTACCGATTGCATTCGCAGAAAACTCACCGAAACGGTCTCGTGAATGTTTCGGCAGCCTGAGCCGGCCGCACCGCTGTTGCAGCACTGTCACGCACCTCGCGAACCCGGGAAAACGACTCGCGCGGAGCCGCGGCTGGAAGCGAACTAACTGCGGCGACTGTTGCGCGGCTTTGCTCTCGCGCGCGCAGGTCGTTCCCCCGCTCTCTCTCTCTCTCCCTTGCCTCTTTCTCTCTCAGGTTGGAGCCGCAGTAAACTTGGTAGCAGTACCACGGATTTTGGCGATGACGATGCTTTCAATGTTTTATCCAACTTTTTCTCCTGATCTGTTAAAAATTTAAAACTTATTCTGAAAAATGTATAGGCGCTTATACAAAAATAAAATGCAATTATCTTATGCATATCAAGAACATAGGTAGAGGAAAACTTAGATGTGCAGCGTATAATAAAAGAGCTATAGCTACAGGGTCTGAGTCTTTGATGGTAGAAATTTTCAGGCTTTTTTTATTCATTCGCCGATAACGGTGTGCAGAAATAGCGCCTCCATAGATTTCGGGGAGCACGTGTCGAGTAGCAGATTTTCGATCATTATTGCTATTAAGAGCTAATTTCGATCATTTTGACACTTAGTTTTCGCAAAATTTTCCGAGTGAAATTACGCTAATTGTTCGTCCGCTAGTCCAATTTCGAGCCTTGAAATGAAGCCATTACCATTGGCCCGCTTATAGAAAAACGGCAGGCAGATGTTCTCCTCGCATCTTGAAAGATTCCATTAGAATCCCTGGCGACACGAAAGGATACTCTGGCCCCGGGCGAAAACTCCCGAGTGCGCCACGGGGGGAAAGGGGCGTCGGTTGTCTATTCGCGCACGCTCCCCTCGCGTGCAAATCGCCGGAGTAACGGACAACTTCCAGGGAGGGGGCAGGTGTGTGCGCAAGGAACGACATTAGTGCTGCGGGCTTGAATTTTTATTGTCGAGCAGGTGAAAAATGCCCTCCTGGTGCCCTTTCGCCGCCGCCAGTCGAGCGGTGCTCCCATCGACGTTATATAGGGACCTTGCTGTGTCCTTGAATACCATGCTGGGGTAGATGCTACAAGAATCGGTAAATAAAAATAATTCCTGCTTAGTTTCAGTTGACAAAAAAATATTTTATTTTATGAAAAATAAATCCATCCACTCATAAAACTTAAATTTTAGCAAAGTATTTCATCAGAAAACTAACTTCTCCAGCTCATCGTCATTGATGGCCATTCTGCCAGAAATCAACATCAGCAACTAAAACTGCAACTTGTTAGTTGTACAACTCAACTCCACACCATTTTTAAGCCTCTCGGTACACAAACCATATACGAAGAGATTAAACTATTATATCATTAGTCTATACAAATCCAAGCAGATCGCTTCACGAACATAAATTCGAAACTGCGATTGAATTTCGCGCTCTAAGCAGTTATGAAACTGACGGATCGCTCGGCGAGGCTGCTAAGCGTGCACTTGTGTATTAATTTTACGCTCCTTTTACCACGAGTAAGTAGATGTTCTTCTTTTTAAAAGAGTTTAAAAGAGAAAAAGTTGGATTTGAATTTTGACATTGATTTTTGGTTTTCTAAAGCTGCCTTCTAAATCCTATTTTTGATAATTAGTATAGTTGCATAATTTTTAAATTAAACAGTACTAAAAATACTAGACATTTAAATAATAAATATTATATGTATCTACAGAAAAGATGAATTTGAAAATTTAGTTACAAAATTTTATAGTCTACTTACAAAATCAATGTACTGATTAGACGCTCTGTGATCTCATAGCATTTATGCTCCATTTATAAAATATCGAGCTAATTATGGCGTTGCATTTACCCCAGATTGTCGATGACACAGAAGTGGATCAGCTAATTGATTGTATTTTTTTTATCGCGTAACACAGATTATATGGTTTAATGAACTTTTAATTCCCGATCCGTTAATCATAAGCTCACTAAAAATTTAAACTTGAAAACGATGATTGCTAATTAATATTTATTAATTTTGAACTTATAGATAATATAGAAAATAAGTTATGCTAGTGAAACATTGTCCTGAATTTTTAAAACTTACTTTTGAAATTCAATAAAACTTTGTGTTCTGCAGTGAGAATATATCCTTTGCTCAGTAGGAAAGCTCATTTCAGAAAAGAAAACGCAAATGATATACCTAGTCAGATTTTGGCATATAGAGTAGACAAAATTAAGCCGTACGCAAAAAGGGTTTACAAACAAACGAGCTATTCCAATCCGCTCCATTTTCGCAAAATGACGTGAAAGCACGCACGCCTGATTTCAAAACCCAGTCGACGAGAAATAAATCTGAAACTTCATGTGTGCCGCAAAGTGGAGCGAACTCCAATATCTATGGGAATGCAAATTATTTTTATTCCTTTCCGGCTGCTGCTGCTGCAAAGTATTTCAATTTTAAATCGAAGTGCTTCCATAAATCTAAGTGTGATGATGTCGTGGTTACTTGGTCGATCGCTTTTTTCATTATTATTGCTTTGTACTTTCTATGCTGTTCATGGGATACACGTGTATTTATGCCGACGCTCAACATTCAAATACTAAATCTTAATATCTTTCTTTTAACCTCCCGAGTAGATATTTCAGAGAAATGTAAAAAGATTGTGGAACCGAGTAAGCAAGCTAAGACAAGGGGTCTATTATGACTAAACATAAGAGTATGCTACGTATCGACTGCAGGCAGTTAGATGATTGACTCTCCAAATTCCATCATTAAATATATTGACAGAACAATTACCAATCTTCAAAAATGTAAATTTAAATTGATCTGAAGTAAAATGCAAAGGATAAAATGTGTGAATATATAATTTATCTAAAATTTTCGTAAATAATATCTATTTTTATTTTAGATATTTAGGTTGCTGCAATCAGGTCAAATCAAATAAATACTTCCATGTAACCATACAGCTTATTTTGAATTTAACAATTCCCGACAGTTTGCGAACCCTCATTTCACAGAATTAAGTGATATTTGATATTTGATGCATGATTCACGGAAAGCTTCTTTTAGAATTAAATATCCTCGGGACATACAAATTTCCAATATAAAACTTTTTAAATTTAAAAAAGCTAATTCGTACAAGGGCGCGGATAAAAAATAAGCAAAAAATACCAGGTTGAAAGAAACCCCATCGAAGCACTAATTACTTCCAATGTAATCAATACACTCACCATAACTCGAATAGAAGCAACCGCTCGATTAACAGCTGAATGATGCTGCGTCTCAGCGCAGCTCAGACAGGGGGAGGGACAAATCGACGCCGATATTATACGTCGCATTAATTACGCGCCGCTTAATTAACGCTCGACGCGGGCGCCGATAGGAATCGGCCTTTTCTCGAGCGTTTGTTCGAAATTAGCGGCGCGCGAGATTATGTGCGCTCACGGGGGCGAGGCCCGATATATCGCGTTGATTTAATTAGCATTTGTTCCGCGGACGTCGACCCCTCCAACACCTGCGAACTTGACGTGTCCTTCCTCCCTTCCTTCCTTCCTTCCCTCTTGGTTTTTCGAGCTGGTGCAGCTTTTTGAGTTGGAAGCCTGTAAAAGCGCCGAGATTTGTCATTTATTCCAGGCTACTCAGCTTTTCTGAAAATTGAGATGCGAACCAAGTTCATTTCGGAACTTTATTAAGAGAGAAGGCTTTAATATTCATGATGATATTCTTTTTCAATGCGAAAGTTGAATTTAATTTATAATATATATACATATTTCAGTGTTTGAAAACGAATTATAAAAATATTTTTTTAAATATTCGAATAATATTTAATATTTTTAATCAATCTTTAAGATTACAAAAAAATTTCAATTATTTTAAATGAAATAAAAATTTTACGCTATAAAAAAATTTTTTTAATTTTAATATCATTTGTTAAAATTGCTTTCATGTACTAAAAAGTGAAAAAAAATCATTAAAAATAATTCATATTTTAAAAAACTTTGTACCACTTACCAGTCAAATAAAAGAGAAATCGTGTACAAAATGATAAAAAAAGGAAATACCTCATTTCCTCCAGTCGCACGCAACTGCTTCAACAATCTACTTCACAATTCACACCTTTCCTGTTAATACATTCACACTCGTCAAATCAAACACGCAATTTAAATTCATTTCGCAATTTTTAACTTCCTGTTTCTTCCGCAAAGTCGCCACTATCCAATCGGCTGCTTAGCATCGACCGATAAAAACACTGCCTTCTCTAGCTGTGTATTATATATTGTGTATATATATATATAATAAATAATCGCTCAAGCTCAACTCAAGGCGGTCTGAGACGGTTTCATTTCGGCGCATTACCCCCTCCTCCTATCCATAATACCATATAAACGCACATCGTGCTACCACTCCAGAATCCGGCGACCGGTGGAAAACTGTGGCCGTTGTTACTGCTTAGTTTTTTAAGATTTTTACATAACGCTGCACTGCAAAATTATTCAGGTAAGATAGAGTAAATTTTTTTTGAGAGTGACTTTTGCTTTGGTGTTCTTTCATCGGGTATGCGAAAGGAAAAGGAGAAATAATCGCGGCTTCCACGTACTTAGCAACAGGCGCCGCCTCGACTGTTGACATTGTCAGTATTCCTTACGACCTCCTTATTTAGTAAATCATATAAATCGGAACTACTTTTTCTTTACTGTTCAGTTTTATCTAATTAAAAATGAAAGTTTTATTTCATTAAAAAAGAAACTATTTTATGGGAAAGGGATATGGGACTCTTATTAGTACGATGACGTTGTCAAAATTTTAGTACCGCGGTCTTGGCGGAAATCTGTAGAATATATTTATGGAATACGTGATATCATCTCCTGAATGGAATGATGATTTTCCTTTTTTAACAATGGGGTTTAGCGGTAGTTCGCTATCTGTTGCTATACAACGCGGTAACTGCGGTGAGTCATCCTGTAGTCCCGTTGATCAGTTTGGGTGCGTAGTTTTCGGATCTTTCGATTTTTAAGGTAATGAGTTTATATTTATATTTCTTAATAATATATGTAATTAATGATATGAAGATAAAAAGTGTCAATAAAGTGGATGACTATAGAATAATTATAATGATTAAATGATAAAAAAAAATGAATGTTTTTGAGCTAATTAATGGTTACTCGGTATATTTTATCTAAAAAATAAAGTTTACATTAAGTCTTTGAAAAACTGTATTCTGTAATTGCACATCATACAAGCTACAACTTTTTGTAAAATTTTAATCAAAAGTTATAGAAAAATATATACTTAGTTGAGCAGTTATTTATCATATATATGTATCTTTTTTAAAAGATGAATTCAAATAGTATTGAGATTGATCATTTTTCTTTGCAAGATGTGTGAGATTTGACTTGTTTAAATCTGATTTCTATTTTAGTTTAATGCATACACTTTTATTATGATCGGTAGCTAAGTTTAAAATAGCTTGTTTTCATTTTATTCCTTTCACTACTTTCATTTTTAGTGATTAGAAATTGACTTTTTCTCAGGTTTAAAAATAATTATTCTTTCTTTATTTATTTACTTATTGATCAATTAGTATATACTTAAATTTATTTCATACAGCACTTTATTTTGTATTACCTGTTTTATTTCATTGGATAAAAATGGCTTTGCAACAAAGATTATTCACTTTAATTTGTCCTTATTAGCTTATTCAATGTATCAATAGTATTTGTGATTTAATTTACTTTTATATATACCAAAAGCAATTTTAAATTCAATTGACTTTCACTGTCAGGTTTTTTTAAATCATTAAATTAAAATTTGTTTTAGCTCATTAAATTATTACTTTAATTCAGAAATTATTCCATCCACCATATATAGTTTCATTATTGCTATTTTAATTTTATATTCACTATTGTTAACATATTCATTTACATTTATTTTTAGGATGGCAGAAGAACGTTTAGATATGGTGATATTTGGAGCAACAGGCTTTACAGGTAAATATACTGTGAAAGAAGCTGCACGTTTAGCAAAAGAAAAACCTTTCACTTGGGGAATAGCAGGTCGACGTAAAGAAGCCTTGGAAACTGTTCTGAAAGAGTTTGCCCCAGAATCAGGTATATTTAGTTTATTTTCTTAATAAAATTATTCAAAAAATTTTAAGTGCTTTATCACTAATAATACCAACTTTAACTAATCACTGTAATAAATTTTAAATTAATGGTTTGTTTAGAAAATATTCAAGTGATAATAGCAGATTTGAAAGATGAGGAATCTCTTAAAAAAATGGCTGAACAAGCCAAAGTAATTGTAAACTGCTCTGGACCATATAGATTTTACGGTGAACCAGTGATTAAAGCCTGCATTGCGGCTCGTACACATCATGTTGATGTTAGTGGAGAACCTCAAGTAAGTACTATTAAAAAATTAAGACACCCTATGAAATTTGTAATATTTATTTCAAATATTTTTAATTATTTAACAGTATATGGAGAAAATGCAGCTAGAATATAGTAAAGCTGCAGAAGAAGCAGGAATATACATTGTTAGTGCTTGTGGTTTTGATAGTATTCCAGCAGATTTAGGTTTGATTTTCACTCAAAATAATTTTGGAGGTGAAGTTAATTCTGTTGAAACTTATTTGAATTTGTGGTCAACAACAAATTATGGTGGTGCTGCACTTCATTATGGAACATGGGAGTCAGCAGTATATGGATTAGCCCATGCAAATGAGCTTCGTATACTTCGTTCAAAATTATATCCTCAAAAGCTGCCCGAGTTAAAACCAAAATTGAAATCAAGGTACAGATTTTATATTTTAAAACAGAAATTTACGTTATTTTATAAGAATTTAAATTATCTATTATACATTGCAGAGGTAACATTCACAAAAGTGCTATTTCAGAAGGTTGGTCAACTGTATTCCCAGGATCTGATCGTTCAGTATGTCTGAGAACTCAAAGATTTTTATTTGAAAAATACAATCAAAGGCCTGTACAAGTACAGACTTACATTACTTTCAAGTAAGTTGATTACATCCAAGTATCCATTTTTAATTTTAATTTAAAATCTTAAAAATAATTTGAAATAACTCGTATTTGTTAATGCAATTGATAGATTTATATATTTAAATTAACATTGTAGATCTTTATTTCAAGTACTCATGACAGCCGTTATAGGAGGAATTTTTACTATTATGGTTAAGTCTGAATTTGGCCGAAATTTGTTATTGAAGTATCCCAAACTTTTCTCTGGAGGTCTAGCTAGTCATGAAGGTCCAAAACCAGAACAAATGGCAAATACTCATTTCTCCATCACATTTTTTGCTAAAGGATGGACAGAAAAGCTAGCAGAACCAACTGATCAACATAAAGATTTACCGGATAAAGAAATGATAACTAAAGTTACTGGTGTCAACCCTGGCTATGGTGCTACTTGCACAACTTTATTATTCAGTGCTCTTTCTATTCTGAATGAATCAGATAAAATGCCGAATAAGTAAGTTTAATTCTTATTTTTTACAAAAAAATTCTTTACTTCTACATGATATAAATTAGTTGCACTTTAATTTGAAATATTTAGTTACTTAAAAATTCTTAATTTAATTTAGGCATGGATTGGTTTGTGCACATAATAATTATTTACACTATAATTGGGCACAATTTAGCATAGCCCAATATATTTATATATCAATTTTGCCAATGCTAAAGTGTGCATAATTTTTAAGTGTACAATTCTTATTATGTGCTTATTAAGCTACTCATGCCAATTAATTTACCTTATGTTGTTTAACAAGAAAATAGTCGGTAAATAGGATGGTTTTCTTTTCCAACTTATGTTTTATTTTTGTTTTCAGTGGTGGTGTTTTACCTCCTGGTGCTGCATTTGGTAAAACTTCTATAATTGAAGAATTGTGTAAAAATGGTTTAAAGTTTGAAGTTGTATCTTCTATTGAAAAGTAAGAATATTTTCATGAAAATTTATAAACTTGCATTTCGATAAAATTGAAAAAATTGATAATGAGTAAGTGGATATAAACAAATAATGACTTCAGAAATAAGAAATTTTCATTATGAAAATCTGAATACTAATATAGATAATAAATTTTACATTATTATAATACAAAATGTTTATTAAAAGAATTAAATATAATTTTATTTTTGTAAAGTTATATCTAAAGATTTTTATTTAAATATGAATTCACAAATACATAATACACAAAATCTTTTCTGAAGTCATTCAAATAAACTAAAATATTTTCTTAAATTCTAGTTGCTCTATGTTATCATTAACCACTTATATTATATATTATATATTATATAGAGCTTTTGCCAAATTATAGTCTCGTTTCAATTTTTACGCGCTTTAATGATAATTCTGTTAATAATACAGTGATATTTGCCTCGAAACATTTAGACTGATTTTATAGTGATTGTCTTTTGGAATGCTTTATTGTATGTTAAGTCCAAAAAAAATTATAAAATCATGAAAATATCAGCAGAACAACGGGTTATGATAGTATTCATAGCTTTGAAAAATTTATTGTATTGCATAGTCATTGCAGAGCAGTGACATCTTATCACACTAAATACTACTTAATATTTATAGCGAAATAAATTGTATATTTATGTTTTTTTATGCTATTTTAATAAAAACAATTTATATGGTAATTTATTTATATTATGATAAATAGCAAGTGGATTGATTATTTTTTTTTAATGTTTATCTACTTTGCAATTCAATTTCATGCATCATTTGTTTAAAGGAGTATTAAAAGTCGGTTAAACAACACTAAATAATTAATAAGTAATGTTTGTCCATTCAATACTTCTTTTTACATAATTCTTGAAAAGCAATGATGATTAAGTAATTGTAATCTATTATAATCAAACGGAACTAATCAATAGTTGACATTGTTGCTTTATCAATTATCAAAGAAAAAATTTGCCAACTTACTACATCTTCACTGTACTTAATCATTGTCATGGAATGACTTTACAGTTCTTAACCGTTTGAATTCAACAACGTATTATCTCCTTGGCTTAACAGTATCCCTCTATCCAACTCCTTTAACTTTTTCAGTTATGATTATATTCCGGATTATTTATTCGTTTAATTGCAATCATAAAATATAATTCATAAATCTCACTTTTTACTTATTGCATATTGAATTTTATTAAAGCTGAGATTTTCAAAGTAAAATATTTTTACTTAGTACATAGTCATGGTAACAATAATTATATTTTCCAAAACTTATAATTTTCAACAAAGATAATTAGGCCTTCTTTAAATAAATAAATAAATTTATAAAGTTACATAAATAATTTAATTTTAAATATTTGTTCATTTATAATAATACGCAGTAAATTATAAGATAATGTAAAATTAGTTAGTTTTGTTTGAAAATTAAAGTACTGAATGAAAATAAAATAATAAAATGACTCGAAATTAAAAATATCTCAATTCATTCATTTTAATGCTTAAATAAGCTTTCAATGCAATTTTAAATCAAAATACTTTGAAAATTAAGAAAAATATTTTTTAGATCCGACGAAATCAAGAGTAAACTTTAAAACGTAATCCAAGTACCGTAAACGACACATGTGATATACGCACTGAAGGACCAAATTTATTACCAACCTGTTTAGCAAACTTTGGTGATAGGAAAAACAGGAATAGAATAAGGGATAAACATCAGTGGATATACTTATTGTTAGTTATTTTGTACTTATTGTAAAAATACATTTTATTTATTGGATTTAAGTCTACTTTAAGTCTGAAAAGAGTACAACTTCCTACTGATCAATAGCTTGCAGGCGAAAAATGCAAAGGTAAGTTGAGGCTTCAACTTGAAGATTGAAAAAGCCATAAAAAGTCGAACGATGCAGAGTTCATAAAGACCAGCCGCCAGCCAAAACCTTGGCCCTTATAATAATTGGTAAAAGTGCATCGAAAAATCGTTGTCTAGCGAATGCAAAAGAAAAAAGGTTGATCTAACGAGCAGTTCGGATTATATAAATCAGCTGACAATACTTCTCATTTTAATATGACTAATCGCGATCTTATTCGCCGTGACTTATGAAAGATACTCGCGAAGTAGGTCGGACGACTTGCGGCATGTTGTAACCTCGCTGAGCTAGGATCACGCTAAGACCACGAGCCGGCTGTCTATTATTACCAGCGTTTTAAGGATATTTCGAAGATTAAATGCGATTTCATGCCTGTCTGAAAATTGGATTAATCGCTACTTATGCCAAGGATTCCCCCACCCAATGTGTGCGAGAAGAATAGATTCATTCTGGAAACCAAAACAATTGTGCTTTCTAGTTTTCCTTCCCTACAATCCACTATAAAACTAATTGAACAATTTTAATAATTTTTTACACTATTTATGTCCTTTTTTCATAACGCAGGCACACAAAAAATAAAAAGAGGTATGTGCGATAAATTTCGTTTTTACGAAAGGCGCGAAGATAAATCAATTGTTTTATAAGGCTTTTTATGCACTTTTATAAGATTAGAATAAAATAAATAATTATAATAATTATAGAAATATATTTTTCAACACTATTATTAAATTTATTTAGCCTTCATCTTTAAGTAAAGTTTCTTTTTCATCAATAATGTATATAGTTAAATTAATAGTACGTTTATTTGAGTTCTAAAATTACTTAATTAAAGGATCGCCATAAAGGCGCAATATATATAGTATTAATAAGGGTATATTTTGGCGACACGCAATTAAATTCAAAACATGGTAATATCAAGCCTACATTCTTGTATATAATGATGACATTAATATACTTCGTTTACTGACAATAAAGATTTTCAACAAAATCAATTTCATAAGTAATTATAATGATGCTTTTCTATGACCTCGGGTACTTAACTTATTTTTCTTTCAAGTATAGGAAAAGTCTTTTTTACTTTTCCTTGAGCGGTTTTACTTTATTTCGCGTCTGCATCCTGTGCACATTAACTTTTAAATATACATATTTCTATCAATTTCAAGATCCTTTGCAACGAGGCGTAAACGTCAGAGGAAAAAGTAAGGAATCCTTAAAAAAAACTCTGCGTTGTTGAAGCGCAATTAGAAAGTAACGCACACATAAGCGAAACCCGTAATACTGAAATTTAACGCTTTTTCCTTATGCCCCGCGATTTCTAAGTTGGGATATAATTTTCAGGTTATTAATAAATTGTACTTACGTTTATTCATAAACATGAAATTTTAAGTGCCGCTGGCTACAATAACAATGCAATAAACTGCTTTATTCATAGACTGTGGAAGAGCATGTTAACATTTGTAACTGATTAATTATTAAAAAGCTTTTATTTGCTTGATTATCCATTCAGATTCATGAACCACCGCTTTGCACTTGACTTTCAATGGCGCTTTCAGGCACAATAGCAAACTTAACTTTCAGCTTTATCGAGGTTCTTGTGTAACGGCGTTTAATTAAAAGACGAACAGTAAACAACGAAAGACAGATTATGAAATTTCATAAATTACAGACTTTGGAAATTCAGAAAAAAGGAATTTATGATGTACCATGGAAAACCGATAAAAACCTTCACCTTAGCCTTTACATTGAAAAATAATGCTGATACAGATTGGAATCTGCTGAAAGAATAATCTGAATAAATGTGAACACGTTATTGAGAGCAGTGCAAAAGAGGATCATTTTAAATCTTTGCTAGACATATAAGATGTTTTATTTAATGAATTGAAAAACTTGAATGCAATTTATAAAAAATTTCATTTTCTGCATAAGAAAATGAATTTGTAAAGTCGAGTCGAAACGATTATTTAAAATCAGTTTTAGTAACATAGGCCCAGGCATCTTCCCCGTTCTCCCGAAAATCCCAGAAGCCAGAGCAAAGAAGAGTGGGGGTGGCGCAGCTTATAAAACTAGGCGGCGGGCTTATCCTTAGGACCAGTGCCGAACGTGACGTCTTTGTTCGCCTGCCAGACCTGCCTCCAGTCAGTCCGTTTTTCCCCCTCCTCGCGAAGCGCGACCGACGGCTACCGAAAGCGCGAAAGCTCCGTCGCGCAGTCGCCTACTTGTTGCCGGCCGCTGTCTTGTTTTTTTTTCCGGGACCTGTTCCAGCGAGCTCGACAGAAGGGAGAGTTGCATCATGAAGACCGAGAACGGACAGAAGAGCGTCGAGAACGGATGCCAGAACGGTAGCTGCCGCTCAGGTGGAATATTTATTATCTTTTTCAAATTTGTTGATACAAACTTTTTTTCTACGAGCTTTTCAATGCTTTAAATTATTCTATCATCATTCATGATTTTTGCATCTATCATTCATAAACTTTAAAGATTCAATTTAAGACTCTCGCACGTAATCAAACAGTTTCGATGACATGTCGTATGTGTTAAAGAGTAATTGATTTCACAAATATTGTTTACTTCAAGATAACGATACTGGATTTTTTAAGCTGTATAAATATTGCAGAAGCTATAATTCAAAACATTGAATTTAATATCGAATAAAAATTCAAGTAGTAGCGATTCTCTTGAAATGCATTTCGATGACAATTGATTGGATGATATCGATTGATATTATTACGCCTAAAGTTAATATTTACAAATGCTATTTTCCACAGAATATACAGTTATTTTATATTATATTATTAAAACGCATTTTGCAGAACAGAACAATGGTTTGAGGAATAATTAATTAGAAACGAATGTTTAACTATCTCTTTATGAAATTGAATTCCTGCGTAATCGTTCGGTTATTCTGAGCTTCGCAGAAGATACATAAGAATTTGATATACTTGCGGCATCGAGTTTGACCGATTTCCTCACGATTTTAAGCAACGAAAAGAAAACTGGTCTATAAGAAGGTTAGTGTACAATTACAAGGGCTTTTGCTGCTTGCACCGTTAATTGTTAGTCGGCTATCGATTTCGCGGCGTCGCGATGCGTCCGCACGTGCTGCCGCTGGATTTTCTTACTCTGGTCAAGTAGATTAAGCCGGTAAGGCAAGACGAAAAGGCGAGCAGTAGATTGCTTTGAGGTAAGATAAGACTGGCCCGAGAGCGAATGGTTTGCGTTACACAGCCAACGCTAAGCCGATATATTCCTTTTTTCGATAATCATTTATCACTAACTTTTCCTTTGACTAGTCAGAATAGGCTTCATAAAATTTATCTTCTTTACTCTAAATTAAATACAAACTATATTTACTGGTAATAGTAGTTGACAAACGCTTAAAATCAATATCAATTCATTAAAACTGGCAATTAATTTTTAAAATCCACTACTAGATTACTCAAGCAGGCCGAAATATTCCTGTGAAGAATTAGGAAAGATAAAAAGGGTAAATCCCGCACAGACACCCGATCAACCTCAACAAAATAAGATATAGACTTACATGCGAGCGGTGATATAGATTTCCTGGCGGCCTCGCTATTAAGGCCGCATTTCGCCGGGAATTTTTGCTAACATTGAGCGCTTTTGCGGATCATAGATTTATTACAGGCTCGACACACGACACCTTCCACTCGAGCTTTCTTCTGCCGGTGTATCGATTGCCAAAGCACCGATTGGCTTACCGGCAACGCGATGACCGTGCGAGATTTTTCCTCTCTGTTCTCTCGGTGTTTTTCTACATTATCGAGGACGAAATTTCACGACCAGCGGCATTCTGGCTTTGTCGGCCAGTGACGAACAAGTTTTTGGTTGGATGTTTAAAAAAAATGTCCTAGTGAACAATATAACTATATTATTATACATTAGTGTAAAGTATAAAAAAGTAAAAAAAATGTCACTGCTCCAAATTCAATCTTTACCGAGTTATTATGGTATTCAACGTTGCTTAAACAACTTAACAATTCGCTATTAAATGGATTAAGTGCTCAATTACTAAAAGTATGCAATTATAGCAATTATAACAATTTGTTGAATTATTCTGTGATAAATATAAAGTTTTAAATAATCCTTAATTATGACTGCCAAATTGCCAAATTTGTAATAAATTGTTCAATTACAATATTTGTAGCTGAAATACCCCCAGCATCGTATCTGCTCATTACGACACGCAGACTTTTCTCATCGAAAACAAACTCAAACAATGATGTTTATCAAAATCTCTACCAATTCAGTTGTGGACTACTATAATTGAATATAATAATTCTTGGTCAAGGTTCTAATTATCTTTTCAATGTTGAGTTTTTAATAGTCAAGAATTATAAAACTATGTAGTTTGATAATTGACATCTCGTTTACCGAGAATTTTTCTTTAGCCTTAATCCACATTGCTCCGATATGATTAATCGAACAGAGCATAATTGAGGGAAACTTATGATGTAAGAGAACTATCTCTAATTGGTACGAGAGATTTTTTCCGCAGCAAAATGTCGCAAAAAGGTCGGTTTACTTTCAATGTTGCCACCTACGCCGTCTTGTTTCACAAGGCTCGCTTATGTACGTTAGTCAGGTACCTTAAATTGGGTCGCACCTTCTCTTTGCGCCGTTTTTTCGTTGCTCGAAAAAGTGAACTTGACATTCTTAGCTCACGCTAAGAACACTCGCGCAACATTGCGTAGCGGCGGACTGTTCCGTTTTTCTCCTTTTTCTCTCCTTTTTCTCTCGTTTTTTTCTCCTTTTTTTCTCCTTTTTTTCTCCCCGTCGCTCCGCTCTTTCTTGCAGCCGGCTGCTTTCAAAACTCCATGCGAGCGTGAAACAGTTGTCATTGCTCTCCTTCGAGTGCACTTATTTTTATCATTTATTGAGATTGATCACCTAATTGGCATTAACTCTAAAACAGTTAGAAGCGACTTGTTATATAAAAAAAGTACAAAGGATCTAGAGATGTATAAAAAAAAAAAAAAAATGAAAATTGAAAATGTAATAAAAAAAGGCATTGATGTCGCATACCAGAGCAAGATCGATGACGGAATGAGAAAACAGGAAAGTCCGCTGCCTTCTGAGAAGCTCTTAAAACTCGGGATGAAATTCGCATAACGGAAGTGCGTCGGAGCACGCGTTGGTACGAAGGACGCGATGGCGACGAGAAGGAGCTTTTGCAATAATTATGTGTAATTAAGATGCAGGTAGAAGAGCGATCCGACGTCGGACAGCTTTCGCGGCAGTTCAGTAGTAGAAGCTGGGTTCACGCGGACGCGCCGTCCGGCTAGGCTAAAGGCTCTTCGGGAACAAGGAACTTTACTGATTCCATAGTTGTGAGTATTTTTCTCAATAGACAAGTCGTATCTTTAGAAAGTTTTGAACTGGTGAAAAGTTGCTAATGGAAAAAAGATTAATCTCAATGCTCCTGCTTCGGTGCTCGTGCACAGAGATAATGGGTCTGCACCGTTTGAGGCTCGAATCGGCTAAATCATCAGAAAAAAGTGATTCGGCTGTTTCGCACACCTGTGGCGCATCCGTGACTCATCGAGCCGCCAAGTTGAAAGGAAAACTCCCGGGTTCAAGGCTCGCGCCATCGTGCAGACGGCGTGAGAACCGGTCCGCTTTATGGACGAGAATGAATCTTTTTTAATGGCGGCACGTGCGAAGGATGCTGCCGCCTAGCTGGAAAACCGAGCGATGATGCAATCGAAATCGAGAGTTGCCCTGGAAAATCCATCATCCCCATCTACTATTTCTAACAAATAAATGAAAGATAAAATTACACGTTTACTGTGCTGTTTTAATAACTTAGCCTCCTCGCCTTCGATACTTGTTGTTCTTAAATTCCATAAACTTATATAAAATTGTTGATTAACCGAGACAATTAGTAGAAGCAAGGATCCTTATATAAGAATGGGGAATTACATAAAGCCCTCTAATTAATATCATTCATATATCATTCATTTTTTTAGTTTAAAATATGCAATGAAAATGCAGTGCTTAAGTCGAGGGATCATTTCGGAAGTTTCCCTAATTAAGAGCTAGCGAGCTAATAAAATGGAGAAAAAATGCTGAAAGCTTTGTAGTGAAATGATGTAAGCCAGTCGAGCTAGCAAAGACTCATTAAAGACTGAACACCTTGAATGGCTCGATTAGTATCCGTCGGCAAAGATATCCTTGGCGCCCCAAGAAAAAGTATCGGTGCCGGAAAGCGAGGCGGATATATTATAAGCCCTTCTCGATCTCCTGACGAAAGGCCCGCGTTGGTTTTCATCAGTCGACTGTCTGAAAAGCCTCCTAGATAAGCGAGCAAAGGCTTCGGCCCTCGGAGCTCTCGGGTTTCGCGCTCGATGCGTAAGGGCAATTACACTTGCGTCATCCGCGCGCACTCAAAAGTTTCGTTCGGAGCGTGCGGGTAATTAATATCGGCGTAACGCATCTCCTGGCTGCGATTGCGGTTGCACAACCGCGTCGTCAGTTTGTTTATTATACCTTGGGAGATCGAGCACCGAGATAGAGAGCTTTGCGCCTCAGCAATTTTTCTCTTCTGCACTAGAGGCTTCTGCTTTTGCACACTTATTTGGGTCAATGCTAAGTATTGTTTCCTTTCCTCTTGGGTTATTCTCCGCCGCTTATTCGAAGAGGGAGAGCTGCTAGTGCTAGCCCGCTCGAAGAGGATTCTATGTCGATTTCATTCCAAATCAGTTATGAATATGCTGATGCATAGGCTTGGATTTAACTTGTATAACAACGCATTCTGCAATGAATTTTATATAACGCAACCTTATCTTTGGTTTAAACATTTGAGAGAATACATTATCGCTTGTATAATTATCCTTGGAGAATTGAATAAAACTGTTGATGAAAACATTGATATGACCACTTTATTATGCAGTTTTTCGCTTGATTTCTCGACGAATTTTGATAAAATTTTCATTTATTTAAAGAATTTCAGAAGCAAATATTGATTGAGAGCAGTTCTATTTTTTGACGTTATAAAACTCGAATAAAAATATTAATTCAAGATGTGTTAAAAAATCAATTTCTTTACATCATCTTTTAACAAGTTATTATTGTATAATAGAAGTAGCAAAAAAAATCAGTAAAAAAATCATTAAAAAATCATGATTCACAGAGAAAAAGGTTACATTAAAAATGAATAAATTTTTGAGATATAGGAAATCTGTGCAATGTGTATTAATTTTAATAGAACCTTTACCTCCGCACACCACATGACACCAAGTTCTTCACTTATAATGCAGGTTGTAGATCAGTCCTGCGATAAGGGGAAGGAGAGGCAAGTTGCGCCCTTAGGAGGCTTTGTCTCTGACGGGGACTTCCGTCTCCCTCCCCGGGTGCAGCTTTCTTTGGCGCCTCGCGCATGTGCCTGAGAGCGGCCGCTAGGCGCCAGAGAGCTCCAGTCGCAGCGCGTCAGTCCGCCGAGCGACACCGCGCCGAGCTCGAGCCGTGCTGAAGCCGAAGCTGCTCGGTTTTTCTTTTTATTCAGTTACCATCCTCGGTTTTCCTTTTTTCCAGTTCAGGTGATTGGGCGCGAGGATCGCCTCTCCTCCTCCTCCTCCTTCTTCTTCTTCTTCTTCTCTTTGGGATGTTGCTTTGACAAACTGAGGGCTTAACTTCCTGCTTAGTACTTGTTGCTTAAAAACGTGTCTTTCTTTCAAAACGGTAGGTCCCATTTTTAAATACTCGAAAATAACTTGACGGGCTTTAGTTTTGCAAGAAAATCTAATTCGGTACGTAAACTTCAAAATTTTTAACAATTTCTTAATCGGCTTATAACTTATTTTATAATAAAGCATTATATTGTATTATTTTTTAAGTACGTAAAAAATTTTAAGTTTTAGTAAAATTCCACGTAATAATTTCAGCTTTGATTCGATATAGTCTGTTCACTTTTACTCTTTCCTAAAAACAAATTCATGTTTTTGCAGAAAATTCTGTTTTAATAATAAAAATATGGCACCAAGCAAATTAAATTTAAAACTTTATGCCCTAATTTGAATTTTGTTTACCAAATCAATGGAATCTTCCAATTCAATAATAAAAAACAGCATTAAATTCTTCAAAACAGAAAAATTTAAAAAATTCGGTAATGTTCGCGAAGGAATCCCCTCACAATAGTTCTCGACGTCGGTCAATGACGTTCTTTTTGAAAGTCCTTAATTTGTCGTTCGGTCGCGGTTTAGTCTCGCGCACCTTTTCACGGTCTCCGTGACCGGCGAAGGCCATGTTGCAACAGATGATTGTCGAGAGGGAAAAAAACAGCTGGGCCTCTTTTCTTCTCGCGTCGCGCGAAATTGGGTTAATCGGCTCGATACCTGCCGTTTTTTTCGGTTTTCGATCGCGCAGTTTTCTTGCTGCTTGAAAAAATCTACATCAGTTCCCTTTTGGCGTGTTATTGTTTTGGTGAGCCAAAAAGTGAATAAAGGCTATTTTCTTTAAAAATAAAGATTAGAGGAAACTGGTAAAATCAATCTTTTTAAAGAAAAATCATTCGAAATTACTTATCGTGCTTTATTGAAGAAACTGAATTTCGGGATAAAATTGAAATTAAATTATTGTTAAAAATTCAAAGTTTGCTATAAACTATCAATTTTTGTGCCGATCAGATCAATCACGCAGAATTTAATTAAAGTGTTGTTGAATCAAAGTTTATTATTTATACCAGCCATTGCAACAAAAATTAATGCTATTTCATTGAGATTTACGTAAGTGATCTTTGAATTTTAATTTTAATCGTACAACGTAAAATAAACTTCAAATTCTATTGCATCGGAAGAAGAAATAGCATTGTATGCAAGTCAATAGCATCAGTCAGTCACGAACTCCTGTTGCACTACTACTTACTTTTGTTAACGTTTAGTTGTGAATAACTTTTTTACTGAAAATTTATAAATTACAGCAACTATATAGTACTTCGATGCATATAAAAAATTAAATTTTCTCGAGTTAAATCAATTTTTGAATTAATTCGATTATTTTTGAACGAAAACTCAAAGCAATATCTAAAATTTCATTTATACTCCAATACTTGATAGAAGGAAAGTTCGATGGAAACTCAATATTGTTCGTAATCAAGATTTCTTTGAAACTTCCTTTCGCAACTTATGAACCTTTTAAATCATGTTTCAAAATGCATGTAAAATTAACGTTTCAATCCTTTGATAATATGAAAACTTCAATTATTATTAACTAATCTTTAGCATTCGATGATAAACTAATTAAAATGTACGAAATTATTTTTTGTTTTCTATTTATACCAATCGGAATTTTGACGATTTTTGCATTGATAAATCTACCAATAATTTTAATAATTTTAATGATTTTGCCTCTCTCTCGAACAATTTTAGCCCTCGAAATTGTTAGATTTGTCCAACTGTCTTTTATCGACGAAAAGTAATGGTAAAAGATTTTTACTAAAACGTGAGTGTAAATATAAAATAATTAAAATAAATAAATACACGAGTGCTATTGGAAGGGTCGAAAATGAAGTTATTGGCTTGTTGAAATTGAGTTTCCACGAAAGGCGAGATTCTTAGCCCAAAGAACCTTAGGTAAAAAAGGGTGCGCGTTCCAGAAGCAGCGTTTCAGCTGAGCGTAAAGTATAAGTCGAGGAGAAGCAGTGCCGACAATTGTCCGGAAATCAGCATGAACGGAATAGTGCGTGGCCAGGAGGTAGTGGAGGAGGAGAAGAAGGCGCAGAAGCCGTGCCCGCTGCGCAACGTGTCCTGGGGCGAGAACGCCACCGTCGTTGACGGCTCGAACATCGAGGTGCCCGGCACGCCCAGGACCCCTCGCACCTCCACCACTCCAGGTACGAGGACGGAACGAAAGCCAACATTTTACCGAATTACTCTTGCAAAAGATCGGACTTTATTTCTGATGGCTAGTCAACTTGGAAGCAAAACGATTTGCAATTTCTTAATGCAGATTAAAATTCCTGGACCGGTTTTCTACACTCGTTTCACATTTTAATTAAATATATTAGATAAACGAATCAATAAGAACTGGTTTTTTTCAAGTACGCCGCGGGAGATGCTCGTTTTTAAACAAACAGTTCAGTTTTGCGAAATCACGCAAAAAAAGTAGTAAAGCTATTTTCTGCAAAACCTTAAATTTCCATGAAAGATATTGGCAATTTATACTTTGAACACGTAGGCGTCAGAAAGCATTTCTGAGATTGAAAAATGTTCCGATATTCATCCAAGGTAGGTAATTTACAATTTACATTGGAAAGAAATTGTTGGGAAAAAAATCAAAATTGCATTCACTAATTTTGCAGTCGAAATTTAATCAAACTATTTCTGCAGTTCTCTAGAAGTGTAAAAAGTACATGTTCAAATCTCCCATAAAAATTCCAACTGCCCTTCGCTAATCTTCTTAGGAAAAGAGCTCTGCAGAACTCTGGAGAAAGACTTTCTTTTCTGGGTTAATCGGATCGGATCATCTATGAATGATAACGTGCGGCGAAAAAAGGAAAAAACGAGGGAAAAAGGAGACGGAGAGGTCTAAAAAGCGTGAGAATGAGCCGAGTACAGTTACCGGCCTCTATTACGCATGTCTCTCATGCCTGCCGCTTATAACTGTAACAATGCCGTGCGCGACGAGCGCGAGACGTGATAAAAGAAAAGTGCGACACTTATTCTTCTTTCCTTTTCTTCTTCCAAGATTCTTCTCCGAGTCGCTTTCGCGACCTTTTTCCTATTACCAGTTGCTTTCATTCACGTAATTTCAAAAAAAAAATTTATTATCCTCTTATAATACTTAATCACTAATGTTTCTAAAAGAGCCTTTAGTTTAGTTGATAATTAATGTACAAGAATGTCAGTAAGCATTAATTAAGTTCAGAGTATAAATATTTTTAGATTTAATTTTTTTATTGATCTACGACTGCTTGAATTCGTAGTTGCTTATTATTCGGTTTCAAAAATAATTTAAACATTTTCGCAATATGTGAAAAGAAAAAAATCAATTAACATAACGTGCGGAATGCATAAATAAAGCCGCAAAGCATTTTCATTAAATTTATTAGTGTACTATTTGCATATTCATAAATGAAAAAATGTCAAAAGCTCTATATATCAAGATCGATTTAATTGCTTGTAAGCTTAGGTTTATCGTGTTCAAAAATTGCAAACGGGCGAGGCTCTGGAAAACCCACAAAACGTCAGACCTGATTTAAATCGCAATATTTATGGTTTGTTAAGGCATAAGATTCGTTGATGACTTGACAAAATTTCTGTAATCTTTAAATGATTAAAATCATTTTTAGCATAAGGACATTCAAAGTATTAAACAAACAAATTTTTAAAAATAATGATTTATATCTAATAAATCGTTTGTAAGATTTGAATTCTTACTAAAAAAAAAAAAAAATTGATTCAATAATATTGATTAATCAATTATTCGGCCGTTAAATTTTCGATAATACATGTTTTCCAGTTTGGTTAGATTAGATGCTTTGATATGTGATAGAGAAGACCCGGGCAAGATGGTCGTACCGGGCAAGGCGGATACCCCCTATTATTTCTGATATCGCTGTTAATACGAAAATTCTGAAATAAATCAAGTATATTATATCTGTCATTAGCATAAAAGTTTCAGTAGGTGCGCGCTGCTCGCGGCAATAACATCGCTTAGAAATCAAAAAATTAATTTTAGTCTGTGAGCTTACGATGTTATCCCTTCTTAAAAAAGTAATAAGCGGCCATGTTGAAGCA
>UCOL01002127.1:0-28415 GCA_900474335.1 Ormyrus nitidulus
CCCGTACAAAATTAGTTAATTTTGTACCTCTTTTCCATATGTTTTTGTAATTCCTTTTTGTATAAAATTTATCAATTTTTTTATCTTGCATTAATTAATTTACGTTAGAGTGCATTAGACTGAATTCAAAAAACTAAATAAATAATTGTTTGTGCGAAATTTTTTGTTACAACATTAAATTATTTTTATCTTCGCATTTGCTCAGGCTTTCATACTATTGGCAACTAAACGATACCGACGGGACCTCTGGTGACGATCTTTAGAAGCCGAAATAACGTCGTGATTTTAAAAAATAACGTGGGCAAAGGTGTTTAAATGAAAAAATAAAATATTATGCATTCAAATACCCAAGTTTATCATTCTTAAATAGTAGTTTACACCCTAATATTATTTTAACAAAAAGAAAATTATAAAAATGTTTTTTGTATTACTGGCAAATTCAAAAATAAAAATGTGGAAATTTGCGTTCGACTGCAGAAGCGATTTATTATTGACGTCTGCTTTTATGTTATATTATTGTACTTTGTATGAGGTTAACAAAAAAGTAAGCATGGACGAAATACCGGATCTTGAAATTAATATTGAAGATATTATTATAATGTTAGGTAATTCTAAGCGACCTTTATTAGAAGGAGAGGCAGTTTTATTAGCCGATCATATTTTAATGTGCGGGATTACGGCTCATTATACAAATAATATTCAGATAGTCCTACATTACACAGTCATCAAAAATTCATGATAAACCTCATGAAATATACAATTGTCGGTTGATAAAAAAGTAAAAAAAATTTGTTGTAAATGTTCTTGTGCTGCTGGTATAAGTGGTAAATGTAAACACATTTTTGCCACTCTTTTATACGTTAATCGGTAATTATAATGCTTTAATTAAATCGTTTATTGATTATCTATTTTAATTTAATTTGCTTAATATTACAATTTTAATAAGCTACCAACGCAAATTCGAGCAACTGCAGACGCCAGACACGTTTGTAAACATCAGCTGATCGTCTTCATCATTCTTACTATAGTTGCACTTTTTCAATATTTAATTAAAAAATAACCCAACAAGTTTTCAATAATTTGTATGACCCTAAAATAATATTAGGGTATAAACTACTATTTAAGAATGATAAACTTGGGTATTTGAATGCATAACATTTTATTTTTTCATTTAAACACCTTTGCCCATGTTATTTTTTAAAATCACGACGTTACCTCGGCTTCTGAAGATCGTCACCAGAGGTCCCGTCGGTATCGTTTAGTTGCCAATCAGATTTGAATGTAGACTACCTCGTTAGCTATAGTATCCTTGATCTAAACATTCGTTAGGATTTAAAATTCGCAAGGTTGCCTGTACACAAAAAGGAGTAAAACTAAAGAAGTGAAGCAAGAGAAAAAGATTCAGTAATATCGTAATAGAACGGTATTAAAAGATTCAAACTTACCTTAGTGAGGAGTAAGGTTTCTTAGTCAATGTAAGGATCTTTAGATATTGTTACAGCGACACTTTTTTATTACGAAAACGTCTACCCAATTACATCTCACGTGCAGCGGTTTCTCTGCAAAAGATCGAAGTACGCATTAATTAACAATCCATGTTTACTTGGTTAATATATAATCATTTATGATCTAAAATTAAAATTACATTTCAGTTTACTTTAAGCATAAGTATAATGTTCAAGGGGAAAGAAAATAAAATTAAAAGCAAGCCGAGTGTACACAGTTCTATAGAATCACATAAAAAATCTCACAATGACAGACCAGAATCAGTGGAATTAAATAATGACAAAAAGTCTGGTGAGTTAATGCCTCCACCTAAGTTACCTGATTTAACTGTGCTTTCAGACATTATTAACAAAGAAAAGGTAGACAATTTGAAAGAGCCAAATAAGACTAATGAAAAGAAAGGAGAAAATGTTAAGGAAGTGACTAAATTAGAAGATAAGACTCAAGAAAAGAAAGGAGAAAATGTTAAGGAAGTGACTAAATTAGAAGATGAAAGAACAGAAAATAAAAGTGAGAAAAAGAAACAATGGACTGTGACAGATTTTGATATTGGTCGACCTTTAGGCAAAGGAAAATTTGGAAATGTGTATCTGGCAAGAGAGAAACGATCTAAGTTTATTGTGGCAATGAAAGTATTATTTAAAGATCAAATCATTGATGCTGATATAGAACATCAAGTCCGTAGAGAGATAGAAATTCAGACTCACTTAAGGTATTTAAATTTACAATTTTGGAATTTTTCTTTATTCAGAAATTATTACTTTTATAAATTTGCACTGTATTTTCAGGCATCCAAATATATTACGAATGTATGGGTACTTCCATGATATAAATAGAGTATACTTAATTTTAGAATATGCTCCAAAAGGTGAATTGTTTAAGGAATTAAATGCTCAACCAAAGAAACGCTTTGATGAACCCAGGTAAAAAAATTAGAGATTCAAAAGCTTTATTTACTTTGAAGCTTTTTTTTAATTCATTGATATTAACTTATTACTCTAAATAGTTTAAAACTAAATTTTTAATTGGCTTTTTAGGGCAGCAACTTACATTTCTCAATTAGCAGATGCTTTGAAATATTGCCACACTAGAAAAGTTATTCATAGAGATATTAAACCAGAAAATTTACTACTTGGGTTAAATGGAGAATTGAAAATGGTTGATTTTGGTTGGTCAGTACATGCTCCATCATCAAGAAGAGAAACATTATGTGGAACTCTTGATTATTTACCCCCAGAAATGGTCAATGGCCACACTCATGATCATACTGTTGATTTATGGGGAGTTGGTGTTTTAAGTTATGAACTTCTTGTTGGTAAACCACCATTTATAGCTGACACTTATGATGAAACTTATAATAAAATTAGGAAAGCAAATTATAAATGTCCTAGTCACGTTAGTAGTGGAGCAAAAAATCTTATTTCTAAGGTTGGAATCAGAATTGTATACTTAAAATATTGTTAATTAATCAATTACTAATAATTAATCTACGATTTAATTTTCAGTTGCTTGTAGTAAAACCAGAATTAAGAATGAGTTTAGATGACATATTATGCCACCCATGGATTGTTAAAAATCGCAAGACAGAACCAACAAAAGATAGTGTAAAAAGAAGTTAATTAAAAATAACTATCATTAACATTTTAACTTGAAGATTATTATTTTTAGTTTCATATTTAAAGAAAGCATGAAGAGTTAGAATTTGAAAAGAAAAGCCAATATGAAAAAATTATATCTTATATCTTATTTAATTTTTATATCTTATATCTTATTTAATTTTAACACAATCATTTTAAAAAAATAAACGGTATGAAGTACACGGGTTTTTAATAAATTTGACTTGATATAAATTTTTTTACATAAGTTATTGAATTACGTTTAATTGCTATTAAAAATATTTAAAATATAGACAGGTAAATATAGATGTACAGTTTGTAATAATTATAGTAATAAGTCTGCAATATCAATATATAGTTTAAAAAAAATGCAACAAACATCTTAAAGTGTTTTTAATGTAGATAGATATTTATATAATTTATAAACTGTTTTTAATGTTTTAAAACATATTGCATTACAATTATGCGAGAATAATTTTATCAAAATTTTCATTCTACATAAGTTTGTATATTTTATTTAATTTATGTACAATATAAAAACAGTATAAGTTCGATTTAATTTTATCACTAATGAATTTCTTTTTTTTTTCATGTATATATGTAAAAATAAGCATTAAAAAATCTTTCATAATTGCAAAATTTCACTATATTACGATAAAACCGTTGCCCTGGCTTTGTCTCTTAACTACATTAAAAACAGAAAGGAGGTAGCTGCGAGAATCCGAATTAATATAAAAGGTTAAACTATTTTCTGGATCTGGTAAGGATGTTGAATCGGGAGATTCAGATTGTGCATCACTGTTTGTCGAGACACTGGCAATACCAGTACTACTTGTACGTAAAAATTCAGCAACTCGTGCCCTCATCTGTTGGTCCATCTAAAATTTTCGAATGCGTTAACATTTTTTAAAAAGATGCATCTTTTAAAATACTCACATGTACTTCGACTTTTTCAATAGGGGACATTTTTCTGAAGGGTTGCAATGGCGAGTTTGTCGAGCAGTACAGCCTGAGCATAGTTGTCTCGGATGGATTATCGGCACCGGTAAGATCTTTGAGGGGCAGTATTTTTTCAACGCTGTCCTCGGCAACGTTTACAATTAACAACGCTTGCCTCGTGAGGACAAGAGTAACAGCTCTATTAGCACCTTGAATCATTACTTGATCCGCATTAGAAACATACAAATACTATCGTGGCTTTTGGCAAGTAGAGGCATCAGTCTCCACGCGTATCTCAAAGACGTAGCCCCACATCCAGTGCAGTACTGAACAATAGGCCTTTGTCGAGGCTAAGAAAAAAAAGTATATCACAGTAGGAGGTAGATTAAAATTTAAAAAATCTTAATTACCGATGGTAAAGAATTCCAGCCAGTTCCTTGCAGCAAACCTTGTCCTGTTAATGCAACTAATTCGGCCGCACCACTTAACGGTTTGGTGAGTACCCCTACCAATCCAAGACCGACACCGGTGACAAGACCTCTTGGCGTTGTTTCACCTGACCAAACTTGCTGCAATGGATGATGTGCGAGTCCAGCCACTGCAGCTGTATATAAAAAATATATTGAACAATTAAAAAGTAAAAAGTATATTAGCTTTTCTAAAATAATTTTCGTACCAAGTAAACTCATGCCTAGTCCTGTCAGTCCGTGATATAAACCTTGTGCTACGCCTTGAGGTCTTATTCTTCTGAATTCTTCTTGACGTTGCAAATGCTCGTCATCTAAAGTCAGTCGATCTAAATTTCTGGCTACGCTTGATGCTAATTTTGTAACCGAATTTACAGTACCTTAAAAGATTTATTCGAAAGATTAGTGACCGAAACCTTAACTTGAAAAGAAAACTTTCAGTAAAAACTTTACCAGCTGTAATATGCTTTACGAGACTTGCTGAGCCGTGTGTAATGCCGACAATAAAGCCCCAAGGACCTTGTAAAAGTCCTTGGAAAGGCATAGATATAAAATCTTTTAGTCCGGAGCCTAACGCCTGCGCCAGACCTCCCGGTGATCCTAAAATTTCTAACGAGCCAACAACCCATCCTGTCCGAAAAAATAATTATTAGTTTAAATAAGTCCCTTTGCAGGTACAAAATTCATTGCCATGATAACTTACCTACTCCAAATATGGCACCAGATAAGTAATGCATAGCTAGTGCATTGCCAAGTCTGTAAGGTGTTGTCATTAAATTTTTTCTATCAAAAGCTTCGAAATATAATGGCGAATGATCGAACGCCACGTACATATGCACTGAAGTATGCACGCTAAGTAATATTGATACAGGCTCAATCGTGAAACTTTGCAGCCTCAGTGGATGACTCAATATTTTGGTATCGACTAGTATGTAATCTGGTATATAAACATTGTTTGCCGTCAACGAACAGGGCAACTTTTTCATCAAATTTGGTGAAGGAACTACAAAACACGGTGGCAGTATCAATGTTGCATAGTCCATTAACAAAGTAATGTAAGTCCCTTCGATGTAAGCACTTATAGGGGCGACCCTTATGGCAACATCTTTACAAGCTGAAATTTTAATAAATAATGAAGACACAATAAAGAGTTTTTAATATATTCTTATAAAAAACGAATTTATTTTATTTTTATTTATTTAATCCAGAGTAAATATACCTTTATTATCTTCATCAGTTTCCCATGATAAATCAATAGTTAATAAAGAGTTTTCAATGATATTTTTGATGTTCTTCTTAAGACTGTTACTTAAATAAATAGCTGAATCTTTTTTAACAAATGGTTTTTGACTTATAAACACTACAGGAAAATCAAAACCTCCATGCTCAAAAAGTTGATTATCGAATTGTAAATCGCCAACGTATATACTTAAATTTGAATGATTTCTTTTGGAATCCATCATAATTATTGTATCTATCATACATAAACTAGCCACTTCAATTCGTTGTCCATTATCATTTACATCTTTCATAATAACTATGGAAAAGTCTTGAAAATGAATCGTAGCTGAACAATTTAAAATTGTTTTACTTTTGTACTCTGGAATTGTAAATAAATCTACACTTTTATTGTGCGTTTTGTTAGTTTGCATTGTATTGTTCAACTCGGTTGCTGATTTTGTGGTAGAAGGAAGGGGCGATTCTGCTTCTAAAACATCTTCTTGGGCGGAAAAGAACGTTGTTGTTGATGCTGAACTGCTTATATTCTGAAATATTATGAACATAAAATATAATAAAAAATATCGCATTTATCATTCCTAGTTATAATAAAAAAAACCTGTATATTTAGAAAAGTTTCCTCTTCCGCACAAGTGGCTAAATTTTCCGTAAATGAGACATTTACGTCATAATTAAGAATAGATCTTCTTTCTAATTTATTTTTTAATTCTTGCGCTGCCATTTCTGCCTGTTATAATTTTAAATTCCGGTAAATAAGTAAAATAATTTCTGCGTTTTACATGATTATTACTAAACATTACCTGAGAAGTGGGTACAAAACATATATAACTTGTATAACATTTAGTTCTCATAATCATCTGTACATCGTTACAACAAGATAATTGTGAATATTGTTCTAATGGGAAGACGGATAAATTAATTTTTTTAGACCAATGTACCTTCTCATTATCTGAAAATGAATAAGTATTAAAATAATACTAAATTCAGCTGAATAAAATAAATATTGCAATTATTATAAGCGCCAGTACCAGGCAATAAACCAGATATTAACATTGACGTAAATTCATTATTATTATTCGGTAAATCTGGTAATTTGCTGCCAAAAATCGGCAGTGTATAATGGCGCGAAGTATTGCTTTCAATCTGACACGACCATGAAAAATGTTGGGTATCTGGCAGTAAGCATTCTATAACGTAGTAAAATTTTAGTAATTTATATTTTACATCATTATAGATTGTGGTATAAAAATATTACCTGATTCCTCATTTGCCTGTCCCACGACAATTTTATATGCACATTTATTTTCAATAAATAATTGAGGATGTTTATCTATGTGAATCATAATATAGACGGTGCTCTTGTCTTCTTGAGTTGTTATCACGAGGGGCACACTAGTGTGTCCATTCTATTAATCAATGTAGAAGGAATATTAAGTTTAATTAAAAAAAAAAAAAAAAAAAAAAAAAACACATTTGATACAAGCAATGGATAAAAATGTAAATCGACTTACAGGAAGGGCAATGCATCTTCTACTAAGACTTTGATCTACTCGAACTGGACAAGACCAAGTCTTATTATTAAGTCGTAATAAAATGTATAAAGCAATTGGTTCATCAGTTTTCTCAAATAAAGTGTACCATTGCACTATTGGAATAGCATATCTACAACAATAATAAATAATTAATCTAACTGACTTTGTTACGACTCCACATATATTTTAACATTAAGCCTTGATAAAGGCTCTAGAGTCGTAAGGCCGGCTATAATAATTTATTTGACAATAACACCATTTTATATAACCACATTTTATAGAAGCTACATTCATTTAATAATAAATAATAAATAATTAAAAAATTAAATAATTATTGTTTCGATAAAAATTTACAATAAAATTACCTTTCATCCATAGAAGGTAAAATACTTATACTTTGTAAGGTTAGATCGTTTGATAAGTTTAAATTAGTCAAAGAATTTGGCACAGCCAATGTTACAATAAATAATTCATAGTCTGTCATATTTCCTATTACAAAATTGCTACTTATACGCACTATGCGCATATCTTTACTTATACATGAATTTATATTCATCATACATATCTGAAATCACATTAAAAAAATGATAAATATTTAATTATGCTGTATAATATCTTGTGAAGAATACTTACACTAGAACCACAATCAATACAAGTTTTAATGTTACCCTCTAAAGGAATTAACCCTTGTATTCGAGGCATGTAAAAACCTCGACTCCAATCTGGCTTAACTAATTGCAACGCCGACGACATAAAAAATGTATCACCAAGATTCACTCCAATATGAAACGTTCCCTAAAAGAATAATTAAAACTTTTACTTTAATCAGAACATTAAACGAATAAAAATTTCTCAAATGACTAAATGACTCATTTTTACTTCTAATTTTGGAGGTGCTACTATTCCGTAATGTGGTATTCTGCAGAGCTCAATGTCTTGAGAGACAATGGATAATTTGGTACCAAGGGAGTTTAAGATAAAGCACCATGGTTGCAACTCTAAAAGCAAAGTACTCGATGCAAAACCTGCGTCTTCATATTTGACTTGTACGTGCGTTTGAGGCTGATCAGCAGCTATCCAAGTGCAAAAATCATCGTATTGAAAAGGCCACTTAGACTTTTCTTTTGCAGCTTCTATAGATGTTACAATTTCCCGAATGCTTTCTTTTTCTGGTCTTTTAAAAAATTTTCGTTGATCCACAGAACTATAAGACAGTGGGACATATGGATTGGAGGCTGAAATTCCAGACCTAAAAATTGAAGAAATAGTAAATAGTACTTTTAGTTTTAGTTAAAATAGTTTTAATATGTACGTACTCAATTTAAAAAGTGAGTTGATGAAAATGCTCAAAAGTTCCAGGGCAGTATAATTGTTGTGTTTCACCTCGACCATTAACGACAGTATTTAAAGACAATTTAAGAGACGGCGTTTCTATTTGAACTCTAGCCGGTACAGGTAAATAAGATCGAAGCATGTATAGAGGACTTGCGATTGCCTAAAATGAAAATTTATGAAAAGCGATAAATCTATTAATTACAAATAAAACAAAGTGTATAAAACATACCAGAATCTTCTGTTTTCCGTTCACTTTTTCTATCACGATTCTCACCCAAATACTAATAAATTGGCCTCTTTCCTGTAAAGGAACTGCAAAGCAAAATAGAACATTTAAACATATAATTAAATTTTTTTTTTACAAAATTTTTAAAGAAATTACCTTTAACCAGCCAAGGCTGCGCACACCTCGCATTTGGCTGCAAAGGAATATCACCCGTCCAAGACAAATTCGCAATACTAGAAAAGCGCAAACGCATTGCCATTGCCTTACTTTCGCCTAGTACGATAGAGGACGGTTGAGAACTCGCAGGAATATGAAAAACATCTCTTGAAACAAGAGTCTTATTTTTATCCATTGGATCGCATTTTACCAATTTCATCTCGAAACTTTCGACTAATTGATTAATTATTATAAGTTGACCAGAAAATGTAACAAGTTTCTGCGTGGCTGATAAGGATGATACGTTAACGGAAATGACTAGATCCAAAGATGTATTGCTGAAGTCAGCATCATAAGTTCCGTCGACGTTTACTGAAAATGGTTTGCTCCATGACCAGCCGTTCTCTTCGATCGCTATTCGCAATACCTAAGAGACAAGAATTTTAACTTAATTCTAGTAAATACATGTTAAAAAAAGTCTGCTCAGTTGTATTACTTTAAAAGTTTTACCTGATTACTAGCATGTCGCCAAGAATAAAAATGGCATTGCCTCGTTTCCAATAAAATATTATCGTCCGTTCCACTTTGGCCAAATCGAATGGGGAGATTAGTATCATTAGCTATAACGTATCTCGTAGTGAGAACTAAGCTATTCAATTTTTGCTGAGCGAGAGTGTCATTCCACAAATGAGCGGCTAGCCCGAGAGTGTGAAACGCAGACGGACTCAGCTTCAAAAAGAAGGATTCGCAGGTCAGAGAGAAATCCGTAGCATCGCTGAACGATAATTGACTTTTGATTTTGACCGAATCCAGAACTTCCTGCAATATTAACAAACCATAATCTATCTAGTATATGCAGACTGACATTTCCAGATATGTTGAGGAGAAGTGCGTTATCTGGCCAATTATTGAAGAGAAAAGTTGCCTGTTTGTACTCAAGCAAACCGAAACATTGTGATTCGGGAATCATGCCGTTTAGCTTGTAGCTCGATAACGGGGTTGGTAAGCTTTCATAAAAATTTTCCTCTAAGTGATTATAAAATGAAATTCGAATCGCTCGAATGTTCAAGGCAGCTTGGATGTTCGGAATGATTTGCGGATTGAAGTAAGAATCAATCCTGAGGCACGCGATCAATGCCTTACTTGACAATAAGTGGCTGAAGCAAGGATTCGACGTTGGCAAAAGTACAATACGCCAAACGCAAGCTGCAGCCTGTAGAGGTCTCCGATCGGGTAAATCTAAGCGGTAGCTGTCGGTTTCAGAAAGGTACAAATCTACGTAACGCTGGTATGCCATTTGAGTTTCGCTCCAATATTCAATGGCACATGGAACTCGATCTTGGATTTTTCCTCCGACGTCGTACGTCTGTAAAGTAATACAATTTAGTTATTTGTAATAATTTGCATTGAGCACTCGGGTAAAGCTGAACTCTTAAATTTTAATAGCTACCTCAAGGGGCACTGGGCTGACGTGAATTTTGGTAAGCGCACGAGGATGAGGATAACGCCAAGCCATAGCTTGTTGAGGATGTGAAAAGAATACGACCTGGTAAGGGAAAGGAATCTCTTCGCTGTTTCCGTCAACAAATTGGAAGGCTCCAGATTTTAAATCATCCTTGTAGTGCTGTTCGTGATTTGTAAAACTTTCAGGTTCTTCGTACAATTGCGGAGCTTTCGAAGAACTAACTTTTGAGAGAATTTCGTTAAAATCGTTTAAAACTGATCTTACAATTAAAACATGCTTTGGTCCAAAGTCTAAATAAATACAGTCGCTCTCTGCTTGAATCTGAATTTGCGGAGTATTGTTGTCAGTTTGCCAAGATTCCCACAGTAAGCACGTAGTCACATTACAGCAGCATGGGTTCAACAAAGCCAACATTTTAGAATCCAGAATCGACGAAACAGTAAACGAATCCCAATTAATATTTCCGTAAATCCTTTCCGGGCGTAAAACGTTTGTCACATTGGCGAAAAGCGAAGCTAAGCTAAAAAGTAATTCTGCTGCTGATTCTGATTTAAAAGAGAAAACAAACTGTTTGGTTGTTAAGTTTATGTCTGGGATGTTATATTTTCGAGACACTGTCAATGCATGGTTTCCAAATGTAGCGGAGTGTATGCAAGTACTAGTTTCGCTATCGTATTTCGACAGCAGCGTCACGATATTTTCAGTTTCAGTTTCGTGATACGAAATACATTCAGAAATCTTGTCTTTGATATAAATCAAATCGTTTAACCGAGAAAGAGAAAAATAGACCCTTGTGGGTCGCCCCATATTGATATTTATTTGCGGATTTTTTCCCACGATAATATCACACTTTACTACTAAAAACGAAGGTGGTATTCCTGTGTCCGGATCAGGTTCACCATTTTTAGTTTGTATGAGCCAAATTTTAAAATCGGATTCAATTGGTAAAGATGTCGATATATCATCAGTTTTATTACTAAGGCATACAGCTACATCAAAACAAGACACCTGTAATTTTTTATTTTACTTGCTTATATTTTAATCTTTACACTTACAATTAATAAATGATGCTTATAAACATACCTTAAGTTTTTGGTCAAAATGTTTTTGAGAAAAATAAAGATTTGGCTGATTAACCATAGCATAAAGCAGAGGTTGTTTTAAATTGTTTACATCATCTTCAGTCTCTGATGAACACTGAAATAAATTTAACATTCAGTGGTTTCATTCAAAAATAAATGTTACTTTTATTAATTGTAAATTAAATGTAAATAATATATTTACCATCTCGGATTCATTGTTTAAAGGCTTTTTAATATCGTATACAATTACTGTTACTTTTCCACAATTAACTAAAAATTCAATCGGCGAGTATTCACTTATTTCTTGGTGATACGGTTTTTCCTTAAAAATCAAAGTAAATTTAAGTATATATATTTATTTGCAGTAATTTAGTTGTACTTACAACATTTGAATTAGTACTAGCAATATCAAAATCAACTCCGCTATCTCTGGCATAATCAGTTTCGGATTCATTGACGATTTGTTTTACCGGAATATTCATTTTAGGAATTAATGTTTCAGAAGTTTGAGAAGATGTTCCTACTTCGAAAGTCTGAACTTCGTCCACGGGTATGGATATTAGATTTTGAAACTGCATGCAAAGTGTTGATACAAGTTTCACTTGGTTCAAGTTTATAATCAATTCTAGATCTGTTAGGCAATTCATTTCCGCAGCACTGGTACAAACTATCGTATCAGGTCTGAATATAATCACTGGAGCAATAATGAAGCAAAAATCAAACCTATGTATAAAAAAAAGTGATTTATGCATTTTTAATGCAAATAATGAAGTTTATACATCAAAAAAATTCAATATATAAATACCTTGTGATAACAGGTAGCGTCGAGAAATGAGGTTCCAAACTACTTCCATTTCCTAATTTATTCCATTCCACTGCAGGATTTTCATTCATTGTGTATAAATAAGATTGTGACATTCTCTATGAATAAATATAACAGACAATAAGTTAATTAAATCTAAAAATCTTAAAGTTTCTGTATTAAATACCTTTGCCACGCTACGTTGATAATCTTTCCAAGTAGTTGTGTGGGCACAAATTCCATCTACATTGATTTGGTACTGTCGATCTTCGACAGCTGACCCAGGCACATTCAGTATGTTGGCTTGCGCGGCCAACTGGTAAATGTCGGATCGTAATGGTACTCTGCATATGGGATTTTCCGCATGCGGAGTGATTCGAACACCATCCACCTAATTTCGTAAGTAGTTTAGTTTATTCATTCTTTTATTTGACGATTTTAATACCTTTTTTTTAGTACCTGTATCATTAACAAATCATGTTTAAATTCTTGACTAAATTCTGAAGCAACTGGTAGCATTAATCGGAATCCTTTGAAATCCAGATAAATTAAAGGAAGTGACTCGTTTCGTAAATTAGTGATAGCAATGAAAGGTGGAGAGGCTTTCTTTCCTTCACTTGTTGCTTCATTGTGAAACGATTTTCTTACCAAAAACGGCTTAATGATTTGGATGTACTTAGAAAGAACACTGGGAGGAACAATGATATCGATCATTTGAATTTTAATAACGACCTCAGTAATATAGGCATTAGTCGGCTGCAAAGCTTCAGTTTTCAAATCTCTCTGTAAATTAAATATAATACTTAATGGGAGAGAAAGATTTAGAAATTTAGTAAAAAATAAACAAGACCTACCCTTTGAGTTTTGTAAGGTTTTCGCGCACCCCATCGAGTATGCACATTTCCTGATTTTGCAACTGTTAAAGTAAGACTTAAGAATCCGGAATCTTCACTTTTTTCAAAATTATCTTCTCTCCCACAAAGTACAAGCCCAACATAATCGCCAAAATCCCAATGTTGAGCTTGAGAACCTCTGTTTAAAAAAAATATAATGCAATATAAAATTTATCCAGCATTAATTTATTATTATAATGATTCTATAATAGTTCTACCTTGAATAATGAAAGATCGTTGCAGTTGTAATTTTGTGCTTCAACTTAAAATATATTGATTGAATATCGACCGAAGTTATAATATCTTCAAGTTCTAAAACTAGTTTCAAAGTAGCATGATCATTTTCACCTAAAACATACAGTTTCACTGCGACTTTCGTTATTGTCCACTGTATGATTGCTGTAATGTGCATATCATCTTCATCTAAAAAAAAAGTAATTTTAAATTTTACGAAAAAATGGAATAAAAAAAAAATTTATTTTGATTCAACCTTGTCCCGGATTTTCTTTTACTACAGATATAGTAGACGTAGTTGCTGCGTCTTCAAGATACGGCAATTGCGTCGGACTAGATGAGCTCCTTGGCGGAGCAAAATGAATGTCTTTTACTTCTTTGACAGGCTGAGTTCCTACATTCGTTTTATGCGAAGAAACTCTGTCGATTATCTTTGTGATATTACAAAATACAGTGTTTAAAAATACTACCTGCAGAATTATTTAAACTTTTTAATATTATTTATTTTTATTATTATTCAATAATTTAAAATATACATCAACTTTACTTGTTCTTCTGATATTGAAATAATAACTGGTGACGTATCGATGTATAAGCATAAGCTTAATGATGATAGTTTATTATTTAATGTTTCTTCACTTGAAGGAGTTTTGGTCGTTAAATCAAGTGTGGCTTTAAAGCATATTTTTTTTATGAAATTTCGCTGTAAACTTCCCTTTAAGGTAAAACATTCAAAGTTTAAAATTTCAAGGGTCCACGGAAAACTGAGACTATCTAAAATTATAAATTAAATTCAAAATTTTAGAACGTTTAATTTAGATATGCAGCTTATTGTTTTCTTAATAATATTTACGATTGATCCAAATTTTTTCAGGCAGTACTATCGGCAATTCATATAGATAAGTTGATAATCGATCTGGTTGAATATTAGAAGAATGTATCTTCATAATTGGAGATTTTATTACTAAAATTTGTAGGTTTTTATTACTTTGCAAAGCTTGCTCTTTAGCTTGCTCAATGCCTAAAACAAAGATTTTTCTATTAGTATTATTAGTTTTTAAAAGTACTATACAACTAAAAATTATTCTAAAAAAATGACAACTTGCCCTCCACTCCAACACCACTCATAGTTATCGTTGGAATATAAATAATTATATGCCCGACAGAACCATTTAAAAGCAATCCAGAGCACCGAGGGTAGTATTCCGTTAATCTAGCCAATATGCTTATGTGCTGTAAGTTCTTTTATTAGTCTTAAAGTAAGTTGTATTTAAACATATAAATATGTTTATAATTTTAGAAATAAGAAAAAAAAAATGTATAAATTATTAAAATAGAAAGTGTTTGGGTAAATGAAGAATAAATTTCATCAAGACAAAGGAATTAAAATTGAAAGTTTATATAAATTAAACTCTTTAACTAAACTAAAGCTTACCTGTTGCTTACTATCTTTACGAGTAAATTTATCCGATTCATTAGTTAGGAACAGACTTTTTCATAGATTTTTCAATATTTTCGTCAATTTTTTTCCTGTCTTTATCTGAAGAACTATGAACACTCTCATGTAAACTTGGGAAAGTTTTTTTTTTATAAACTGGGTCTGAAATTGCACTTTCTGTACTAACTTGTACTGTTTCTGTTCTCATTGAACTTGTTGTATTTAATTTGTAATATGTAACATGGTAATCTAACCACTGAAGTAAGAGAGGATCTAAGCAACCCTTCATAGGAGAAATTTGAAATGATAAAATTGCTGGATGCCTTTGGTTATTTAAGTCTTTTGGAAATTGTAACACCGCTGTTACTAACGTTTGATTTTCCGAATTACTGTAAGTAATTTTTGTGCATAAAATTGCAAGATTTTATAAAAAATATATTTTTTCAAAGAATAAAAAGTAATTTAAACCTTTGGTCATCCATTTCCGGCCCTGATAGAATAAAAGCCTGATGACATACATTATGTGCAAATATTTTAATAATGGACACATTTGTTATGCAAGATGTAGTAGTCAAAGACATCATCCCTTTATGGTTAATATTTTCTAAACAAAGCTCAATGTAGATCGGACCTGTTAGTATGGTAAATAATAGGTTTTTATGAAAAAATCTATCAATAAAAATATTTGTACTGATGTAAGTATACTTTTTAATACTTGCTTTTTTCATTGCACGCGTCATTATAGAGTGATGAACACAAAAGTGGATTCGTCGTATCCTCGGGATATATAAGAGATGTCAAAATTGAAGATGCAACCATAATCTTTGCTTTGGTGCCAGTAATTGTCATCGCATCAATTTTTATATTGTGAGAGTTATGAATAGTACTTAAATCTTTCCAGTAATCAGGATAAAGTAACATGCGTAAGTTATATCGAACATTACAAGGCATAATAAGTGAGGTGTGGCAACCTGATTTTAAATAAACTTGACTTCTAACTCCTTCAAACTTCAAATAATTATCCGAAATTAAAGCGTTGGAATTACAATTGAATGCATATTATTAATAGAATATCTAAACTTACTTGTACATTCAAATCTCTGTAACATTGAGCTAACATTTCGGGCGGAATTTCCGTTTGCTTTGAAGCGCATGCAACTAATCTAAATGGATACAACGGTTGCTCTAAAATAGCAGATAATTTATCACATTCAAAGCTTAAAAAAGGATCATCGGATAAGGCTGGACTCAATGGCATAGTCATAGTTAATTATTTTCATTAATAAAAATTACTTAATTATTTTTTAATTTATTATATTTTACCCGATTTTCCATATATTTTCGTTGACGTGGCAAACCAGTAACACGATGATCAGCAAGTTGTAATTGAATACCACTTTTTACCATGAACAAATTCATTTTAACGACAGGAATACGTTCTCTTAAAGCTTCATATTCTTCAACAGTAACAGGTGGTAGTTCATCAAAAGTTGGAACTAAAAATTGAAATAAAAATTGAGCCTTTGATTTAAAAAAATGTTTTTTATAATTTATTCGATTAATTTAAAATACCTGGTTTTGCTATATTATAAGGAGTATAATCATACTTATTAGCAGCTTCTTTAATTTTTTCTATACGATGGAATAAGCCAGAGCATAGTCTAATTGTCAAATTGCCTACACCATATCTAATATGCCTTTCTTCATGAAAATTACTGTATTCATAGCTAGCTGAAAATTCAGCTAATCTTTCAGATGTAATATCATCAGGTATATCTATGTAATGAATATAATCCATACAAAAGGCTGGACATCTATCCAATAATTTTGGAACTAAAGAAAAATCAAATTTGCAGGATATTAAAGAAAAATTTGCGTTATATGTCGAATTTAAGGAAAGAAATTAAAATTACCAGAAAATAAAGCAAGATGATAAGACACGTCTTTTTTATATACTCTTTTTTTCCCTTGATTTTCGATAGTTTCACTATCAAACAAGGTATCCTTTAAGTAATCTGAATTACTTTTACCAGCAACCAAATACAAATGTGGCTAAAATTGTAATTTTTATTTGAATAAATTTATCTTTCTTTTTAATCTACATATTGAATTGCTTTTAATACCTGTACTCCATCTATGACTTCTAAATATCCACAACTACAAGTTCCTCTTGGATATAGTTGTATGCTTCCAAATCCAATGGTAAAATTTGTCATTGAAATTCCTTGTAAAACAGCATCAAGGACTGCTTCAGAAAATCGGAGAGAAAGAAAGGATTTATACTTTATTTTTCGAGATTTATAAAATAGTTGCTCCTTTACGCTTTCAACAGTCTTAAAAAATATATAAGAATTAAATTTTTGTAAAATAATTTATTTTTCACATCATACTTAATTTGCTAACCTTGAATGTAATTGTAGCATCATCGATATAAAAGCCAAAGTGGATTACATGTCCTGAGTAAGCTAAGTGCTGCTCATTTGACCAGTCATTGTCCCAATCCATTGGCAGTACAGATGACATTGTATTCCAAGCCCACATACCCCAACTTAAATCATTAGGTGAATTACTTTCTGGTATTAACTCATCCACTAAGGAAACATATAGTAAAATTAAAGTTTAATAAATTTAATGAAATTTTCGAATATAATTTTTAACTACCTTTAGTGGAATTTTCACTTTCTTCAACAGATATTAAAGTTTTTTCTTTTGTTGAAGGATATTGTCGAGATTGTAATAAAGTAAGTAGAGCAACTAATCTAAGAATCATTGGTATTTGCTGCTCTGTTATACTAAATTCCATCTTTTGACAATGCAAGTCAAGCCGAGTAATAGATGCTCTTTTTGCTGTATTACTATGATAACTCATTATTAAACGTATTGTCATTGAACATCTATACAACACTGGATCCTGTAATATAAATTTAATAAATAAATTTGTTTCAATTATGGAAAATATAATATCAAACAACAAAGTAAAAAAATACCTGATAAATTTCAATCTTTCCTGAAGTATCCATTTTATCAAGACATAATGTTAAATCTTGGATTGTAATTATTTTTTGCAATCTGACTTCATAATTACTTATATCTAAGGGTAAAAAATTTCGTAAGATTTAATATTATTATTAATAATTTTTGCATGAAATACTTGCCAGTAAATGCAGGTTCCCATTTGTTATTAACAGTTTGAATAGACAAAAATCTCACATTAATACTAAGAACAATGTCTTCTTCGACATACTTTAAAATTAAGTTATTGCAGTTGATTGTAATATTATTTATAACTTTTGTTACTATACTTTTAATATATCCAGGAGGAGCCTCTTCTCTGAAAATATCTCATTTATTTATATTTTCTAAACTTAAATACCTTTAAATTTTTATACGTACTGTGGAATTTCCATTTGTCTTGGAGCAACTGATAATGAATAATTTTCTGATTGGTTTTCATCTTTTAATTTTAAAATACACTCTAAAAGATAGATTATTATTGTTTTATAACTCATAAATAAATAAATAAATAAATAGACAAAATTTAGTATAAAAACTGCTTTTGTAATGAATTACCTATAGTATTGATTGTCACAACAATAGGTTCCGATGTAATTTTAACCCAGGGTACATGAATAAGTAATTCATGTATGTGTCCACTAACAAAGGTAAATGGAAGATTAAGTTGTTCTTCCAAAACTTCCAGTCGTAAGTCAAGATTTTGAAAGGATGCATCACCTCCCCAGAGTGATACCTAAAATAATGTAAGATTAATATTTAATTAAAGTACCATTATTAAATGATGAAGAAGAGCAACGTACCTGTGATTGTTCTGGCTTGAAATTTTTAACATATTTCTCAACATAACTGAGAATCACTGGAGTAATATATGATTCCAATTTGAACATTGCAGTAAAAATTTGAGAAAAGTTTCATGCTTCTTTCCTTCTTTTAATTTCTGTAATAATGTTTAACAAAAAGATTGCAAGGACTGTATAGTTGTCTAGTAAAAAAAAATATTTATGCATCTGCATGTTTGATAAAAAAAAGTACTAACCTATCTTGTTTGGATTTGTAGTTATTTTGCAGCAAAAAATGAACATATTGTAAACAAGTTTTTTGGTTAGGAATAAGAATACAAAAATATTAACGTATTTATCTAATACACGCATAAAATTTTTAAGAAAAAAAACATCATGATAAGTTTGTACAATTTTTAATTATTTTCAAAATACAAAAAACTACTTTTGGCGTTTAATAAAAGAACATCAAATATTTTTTAACCAAAATTTCAATAATCCTTAGTCCTGAATTCAGTAGAATAATTTAAGTATCCCAAAAAATTTGTTAATCATACATACCGCGTATATTTTAATTAAGGGTTTTCCGCGATTGCACTCTGAGAAATATCAAAAAGTTCAAATTGATGACATGACAACGACAGCAGTGAGCAGTGCAGGAGTGCCCGTATTTTTTGTTATCGACTGGGCAGGAGCCGATGCGAAATATCAGCTGATAGGATTTTGTTCTCGTCATTCTTGTCTCGGGCGCTGCCGCTGCACGCCTTCAATAGGAGGCTGTGTTTACGAGGGATGATCTCCCACTCCTGTTTACAGTCATGATTTAATTATGGTGGAATCTCCAGATTGTAAAAGTAACAATGGAATTTCCGTAGCAAAATGCTTTTGGCGGGTAAGCCAAATTATACCTGGCACTATAGATAATTATAGATAAGCCAGAAGTATATAGTTTTTCGTAATTCATTCAATTTTTGAAAAAAAAAACGAGGAAAGAATTTTAAGAATATGCATCTGTCTCCGTTGCAGGATTTCTTTGCAGAAAAAAATAAAATCTGATATAAAACCCGATATACAATATTTAACCATGATTTTATCAAATTTTTAGCCTTCCCATCTGCTATAATCCAAGGACTCGTATTCAACAAGGACAATCCCAGCTACGTAAATTACGCGGCGATGGGCGGGACGTGCTTACGACAAGTACGGAAACCTGGCCTGTACGAATACCTGAAGAGAGCAAAGTGCATCATGGATCAATGCAGGGGCTAAGGTCGAAGAAGTAGGCCTCAACGTAAGTATAAATCCGCCTCCTAAAAGCTATAATCTATATCCAGATTCACTCAGCAATTACACCTCCTCCAACAGCTGAACGGCCAGCTGAGCCAGGGCGAGAACATCGCGGACAACGGCGGTGTGAAGGAGGCCTACGCCTACGACTCGTACGTGAGGCGAATCGGCGGCGAGCCGCGACTCCCCGGCCTCGAGGCCTACGACAATCGGCAGATGTTCTGGATCTCGTACGCCAACCTCTGGTGCACCAAGTACCGGCCGGAGTACCTGAAGGCGATCGTCACCACCGATCCTCACGCGCCCGGCGAGTTCCGCGTCGTCGGCCCGCTCTCGAACAGGCCCGAGTTCGCGAGGGACTTCAACTGCCCGGCCGGAGCGAAGATGAACCCCGAGCGGAGGTGCAGCGTTTGGTGAGGAGGGGGATTTGTTGAGACTAGTTTTTTTTATGTATGATATTTATGACCTCGGATAAGAATTAAGCCACTTGATTCGCAAATTTTTTAATTGTTGATTGGTTACTTTGTTATTGTTGGAGTTATTAAAATATATAAAATATCATTTATTTTAAAAAAAAGATATGATTTAAATTACGTTAATACTCGTTCTTATCAAAATTCTCATTGTAAATATAATAAAACAGTTTACTTATTTTCAATTTTTTAATTTCAAACCTGTCCATAATTATTTATTTATTCACTAAACGGCGGCTAAACTTATTTCCAGTTAATTCAATAAATTGTATTTCTTGTTTCATATTCAATGATACATTTATTTATATCAAAAATTTCTCTGTTAAGAGTGTTTTGTTACAAGTTATTATTTAACTTTTCAACTGATCATAGTTCCTAAATCGGAAAAGGATGTTTTAATGATTCCTTCGTGTTTTTTAACTTTTAAATAATCTTCAACAGTTAAGTGCACATAAATTAAACGAAAAATTTCCTTTAGTTGATGTTGATTAAAAGGAAATAAAAAAAATGTTACTATATTTTATATTTTGATATATTTAAATTTGATTAGAATTAGAATAAATAGTATCTATATACTAGTGAGGAGAAATTTTGATTTACTTATTGACTTCCCTTTCCCTTCGATCATTACCTTGCTTAATAGTGACTAAACATGATACGTAAATACAAAACAGTTCGACACTGTGCTGCGTATAACTAAATTAATTTCTCTCTGCAACATTTCCACGTGTAAGAACTTTGATAAATCATTGAAGTACGGTGAAGTAACTATAATATACTTTACACATTAAGGAATTTTTTACCTGTTGTATATTATTCAATAAATTTTAAAATAAATTTTTTTGCAGTTATGTTAACTTAAGTCAAATTAAGCAATAAGTATTGCTTAGCTTATTTCACTGCTATTATTTTCCTGCTCTTCACGTAGTTGAACGTATTTAAGAGCTTTTAAAAATTATTTTAAAAGGTAAGAATACTTTTTTTAGAAAAAACAGTTTGTATTTAATATCTAATAGGTTTAAAGACTCTGTATTTAATAAAATTTATGTATAAGAGTTTATACGAACGATTTCGGTTCTCACGTTCATGACGATATTAATTACTTTTGTTTGTAAACATACGTTTTAAAAGGACATGCGTAGTAGGTTTTAAATTAAATTCGTTTCTTTTTGCAAAATATAATACAAGGCTTTAATGTAAGTGCATGTTTTCTTTATGATTAGATTCTTTTAATCTTTTCAATGAAGAACAAGAGAACAAATTAATAGATTTTTATTCAGTCTCTGTACCTTAAAACTTTTATATTTTGTCATTTGGAATTCAAGTGTATGTAAGTACTTTTTTTGATCTATTATTTTTAAAATTCAATACACTGGAAAAATTGAATCAAAAAATACATTTTTTTCATTTGATTGAATTGTAAAAATAATAAATAAAAAAAAAATAATACATAGTCCCAAATGACCAGATGAATAAGGAAACGCTTTATACTTGAAAATGCATTTTTGTAAATAAAAATTCTCTATTTTTATACTTTTTAACGTATTTTAGCTACATTAAGAATATATTTTTCGTTTTCTTAATTATATAGATTAACAATGGAGTTTAACAGGATTCGTTCTGTAACTTTCACAATTGTTACATTATTTACTGCCGGTTTCATAAAGTTTTTATTTGAAACCAGTGTTGGTGAGTATAACAATTTTTAGTTTTATTTTTAATCAAATAGCAAATGGATAGAGCTAACTTTCTATAATTATTTTAGTTTCTGGTGTTAGTAGTACTTGTCAAACGGCAGTATGCCAGGAAAGAGGTAAAATTCCATACTACTGAATAATAGACTTAACATAGATGGGCAAAGTTTTTAAGTTATTTTATTAATTTTTACAAAATACAAATTCTTTTTTTACATTAACTTACAGACTAACCATATAAATTACTTTCATAAATAAAAAGATATCTTATTATTAAACAATAAACGTTATACAAATATCACAAGTTTACGTGCTAATATCATACTTTATGTTTTACAAAAATATAGCAATGTACATATTGAAGAATATGGAGAGAAACATTAAGCCGTGCGACAATTTTTACGAATTTGCATGTGGTAATTTTATCAAAAATGTCGCAATTCCTACCGACAAATTTATGATTTCTCAATACGATATGACTTTTAGCGATATGAACGCAGAAGTACAAAATTTGATTGCTGAAGAAATCGCAGATAATGATTTGCAGATATTTAAAACGGTTAAACGTTTTTATAAAATATGTATGAACGAAGGTATGTCATTTTTTTTCTACAAAATAATTTGAATACTTTTAAAACCTGTTTATAATCATTTTTTATCTGACTAACAATTCTTTCTTGCTAGAATTAATCAACAAAAATAGCGAAAATGATTTAAAGGAAATGTTGACATTTTTGGGTGGTTGGCCAGTTTTACAGTTTGGTGATTCGTGGAACAAGTCAAACTTCCATTGGCCAAATCAAATAGTGAAAATTCGACAACTGGGTTACAATTTTGACATGTTATTTTCAGTCGATGTAGACGTCGATGAAAAAAACAATTCCAGAAGACTTGTTATCATAGATCAGCCTCAGTTTGGGGTTCCTTCACAGTATTTAAAAATGGGTTTAGACAATAATATCGTTGAAACTTATTACAAATACATGGTTGACTTTGCAGAAATGCTTGGTGCTGATCGAATCAAAGCATCAGAAGAACTAAAGCAAGTTCTTGAGTTTGAAATTGAATTATCCAAACTCAACAGCCAGTCAGGAACTGACGAGTTTTACAATCTTATGACTGTAAGAGAAGTAAGGGCCAAGTATCCTTACGTAAAATGGTTAAAGTTAATAAATAGATTACTATCCCCGATTGTAAGCATCCAAGCCACAGATACAGTCAATGTGGCAGCTCCCATATATCTCAATGGATTAGGTCAACTTTTAAATCAAACATCAAAGAGAGTTCTGGCTAATTACCTAATTTGGCGTACAGCAGAAAGATCAGTTGTTGGGCTAAGCAGTCGTTTTACTGAGCTTAGGAGCAAAGCTCTCGCTGTTTTAACAGGCACTGATAAGATGGTAAGGTCGAATTATTGCAGACAAGTCACTATAGAGAATTTAGGAACAGCAGTAGGCGCACTTTATGCGAGAAAACATGCGGACGAAGAGACTAAACTCGCGGCGTTCGATCTCATTCATAGAGTAAGAGAAAGCTTGAGAAAGATTTTCAACGAAATGACTTGGATGGATCAAAACACAAAGAAAGCTGCAATTGAAAAACTTAGTAATTTAATGTCGCTTGTAGCAAATCCAGACGAATTTTATGACGATGAAATATTAAAGAAACACTTCAAGAATTTGGAGGTACATCCCGAAAGTTTCTTGAAGACGATGTTACGTGTGAACAAATTTTTAGTAGACAAAAAAATACAAAAGCTTAACAAAACAGTTAGTAAATCTGACTGGACAGGACCGTACGGTTGGTATGCAACGTCTGCTAGTGCTTTTTATGTTCCTAGTTACAATGCAATATGTTAGTATTATATATTCATAAATCATAAATAATTCATTATTACATTCATATTTGCATCGTTGATGAACTTACGTTTGTTGAATCTTGCAGTCTTTCCCACGGCATTTATGAAGGGAGCAGTATTCAATAAAAGCAACCCGGCGTTTGTGAACTTCGCCGGTATGGGTATCGTCGCTGGTCATGAAATCACGCACGGATTCGATAACAATGGCCGCCATTTCGACAAGGACGGCAACCGGATCAACTGGTTGCAGCCTGAAACAATGCAAAAATATGATGAGAGATTGCAATGCTTCATTGAGCAGTATAATAATTACAGAGTTGCGGCAGACGTTGAGGTAAACATGAGTTTTGACAATTTCATTTGCATGCATTGGAAAATGCTTGTAATGAAGTTTTATCTAAATTAAGTGTTTCAAAAAAACGTTAAATTCACGTTAATGCGAAAAGTAAAGTTTGTAGTAAAACTCTTTTTTAAGGAAATGCAAAACATTTATTGACGTACTAGGTGTAAAATGATTGTTTACGCTTCATACACGTATGCGTAAATTTATTTTTTAAAATGACCGATTTACGCCTAGTACATCCAAAAAAAAATTAACTGCATTATTACAAAGATTAGTTTTAAAAACGAATGTATTAATAATTTTCTATTTAATATTAAAACTTACGAGTGAATTGTCCGTACGTACTAGAAAGCCTTTTTTTCTTTAGCTGGCGCGAAAGAACACGTCAGCGCAACAAGTCTTTGTTGTGCGCATACGCACACAGGACCGTGGCGATTTTTATATAAAACTATTTCTAAGTAAAGACGTTCAAAATTAATTTGCACACAGTTAAACAGCTTTACACAAAAATCCTTTAACATGTGAACTCTTTTTAGATGATTGGCCTTGCTACCTTGGGAGAAAACGTCGGGGACAATGGCGGAGTAAAAGGAGCTTACCGGGCTTACGAGCGATGGCTGCAAGAAAACGGCGACGAGCAGCGGCTGCCGGGCCTCGAAGAATTTACTTCGAGGCAGATGTTCTGGCTCTCCTACGCTAACCTGTTTTGTGCAAACTACCGACCCGAATTCTTGAGGCACATCCTCAATATTGAGACGCATGCACTGAACCACCTCCGTATTATAGGCACGCTATCCAATCGGCCCGAGTTCTCTAGGGACTTTAGCTGCGCTCTAGGGGAGAAAATGAACCCCGTTAAAAAGTGCAGTATCTGGTAAAAGTTGCATATATGCGGGCAAGTTTTGTCGTTTGACAAGTCTGACTGTGTTAGTATTAGTTTAGTTTCAATTGATTTCTTGATTTACGTTTTGATTGCTAAAGAAACCATTATGTTGTACTTTTATTTTGTGAGTTGGAGAAAAGGAAATCAAAAGAAAATACGCGATTTATTTTTTTAAATTGAACTTTTTTATAATGATAATGCTAACATCTTATTATTTAATTTATAAAAACAGAATATTTTTTTAAATAAGTTACATTAAACGTGTACGTTTTGATAACGTAAAAATATTATTTGAGAAACATTGTTTTTTGTTCTATATATATAATTGTGTAATCATTTTCCGTATACACTTCATGACAAAAAATAATTTATAAAATAACAAAAGTATGTTTATTTTCAAAATAAAGACGTTTTATGGAGTAAAATTTGTGCATCTATATTATTTGTTTTTTCAATAAAACATTTCAGTATTGTGTAATTTATAATTAACTATTAAAAAACTTGAACTGCAAGATATCTCGTCACACGACTTTACGTGTAACACTGTAAACTCTAACTTGTGTGTAAAGTCCTGACTAGAGAAATGAGCGCCCGTCAGATGATGGTTACGTACCCACTCACGTGTCCACATGGCAGAACACCAGAACTATTTAAAATGAATTCTTTACAGAATTGACTGACAAAAAATTCATGTGGAATAGTTCTGCCACCTTCCTAGGATATTTTAAACAAGTTTATGATATTTACAATATTACTTAATAGTTATTTTTTATATTACAGCGGTTTTTAATTTTTTTTACTGATCGAGAGTAAATTTTAAATCTTTAGAAATATATAGCATTTTATCTTAAATTTCATAAATTTTTTAAACAAATACTAAAAATTTGAAATGCATTTACTTAGAGAGACAAAAATTATGATTTATAAAATATCTTTACAGTTTATGGCGGAAGAATTAAATGAAATAAAACTTACCGCCTTTTTAGTTAAATTTTAGCTTGCAAAAAGAAAATTGGAATTAGTAGTCTATTTTACACGAAGTTTCAATATATCAAGTTTAATGTTCCAATTACATTTGTTGATATTTGCTGTTGTCAGTTTTAAACCTTGTAAAAGTATTTTATCAACCGAATGAACAACTCGGAGCACTGAATTCGAAGAAAATAATTTGCGCAATGAAGACATGGCAATTTAAGAATATGTCCTTTAATTTACACGCTCGAGAGTAAATTTTAAATTTTTACAAATATAGCATTTTATCTTAAATTTCATAAATTTTTTAAACAAACAAAAATTTGAAATACATTTACTTAGAGACAAAAATTATGATTTATAAAATATCTTTACAGTTTATGACAGAAGAATTAAATGAAATAAAACTTACAGCCTTTTTAGTTAAATTTCAGCTTGCAAAAAGTAAATTGGAAGTAGTGGTCTATTTTATACCAAGTTTCAATATAACCTTGTAAAAGTATTATCAACCTTCGTCATAATGATTTATACTTTGTCATAAAATTAATGAACAAAGTGAATGCTAACAACAAAAACCTTGCCATTGAAAAACAGGTTTATCCGCAAAACTACAATACTTTGGATCAAGGAGCGCGGTAGCGACTCCGAAGGCAAGTATGAGTCAACCGCGCTCCATTTATACTTTGAATTCTAAGATCTTTAACCTCTCATGCAAGATTATTTCCCTTAGAATTCATTTTACATGTTAAAAATACTACAAATAACTATATACGCGTTACGGAGAGTAGAGGCCAACAAGGGAGAACCTCGAGTGAGCTGAGTATGTCGTTTAGTAGCTCTCAGATAATAAGATACCAGTATCGGTCGATTTACCCTCCGGCCACCGGCGCCATTGTGGATCCTCAGAGATACGCGACAGTGGAAAAAATCCCCCGAAAGTCCGCTAACTGATGATTTTCTCTAGTAGACGCAGACGGTGCCACCAGCGGAGTCAACGGATGCAGGTCACTAGGTAGCCGAGCGGCCAAATCGAGCACCTCAATCCTCACATCAGTGCCGGAATAGAAACAAAATTTTCGAATACTTACATTCAAATCGAAATGATAAAAGATCATTTACATTAAAATGTTTTTAGTATATATGTACCATTTTTGGTAGGTATAAAAATGTAAATGACACAGGATGTAGGTAATCTATAAAGTATTATCTTCAAACAAAATCAATTTAATTCTTAATATCAATCTAAATCCTTAAATTGTTCTATTATGACGTAAAAACAAAGGATCTCGTATGAAACTAATGGAAATTGGTTGCCGTTTAAATTGTTTCAATGATACTTGCACCTTGGGAGTTTTGTCAATCTCGCTATATATGGTAATTGCCTTTCTTTTTAATCAAGATGAGGTACAATTACGAATTAAACCTTCAATATTAGTTAGATCATGAATAAGAAGTTGGGTTTTTATTAATTTATTATTATTTTAACTAAATTGACATGCTTTAAATAAACTTTATTGTTGAAATACTAGAAACAACTTTCTAACACCAAATTGACCCATTTTTATGTTTCTTATAAGCATATTAAAAACCATTGATTACTTTATCTCTGAACACCTTAAAGACATTTGATAGCTTCAAGAACAATGGCCGCAAACGCACTCTTTTTTAAAGGCTTGCAAGCTATTGCTTTGTAAATTTTAATCGGAAGATTATTTTTAGATCCTCCTATAATATTTCTGTCTATGTTAATGTATTGCAGGTCTGATATTTCTTTAGAATCATCATCATTAAAAGCCTCTGCTTCTCTGTTACTTCCTTTTCTTTTTCTGAGGTCTGGTGGCATCCACTCAGGATTTAGTCCGAAATACATGCTAAGAATTTTCAATTAAATATTAATGTGAAAATGCATTTAAACGGTACAAAATAGTATATTGCGTACCAAGGGTGTAAAGTGGGCTTTTTTAGACCGAGTGTGGAGTTTGCAGTACGAGTCAAGGCGAGTTAGCCCGAGCCGCAGACGAGTACTGCAACCACACGAGGTCAAAAAGCACACCATATGCACACCATATTTTTTGTAACGCGCGGACGTATTTTCACATTTTTTCCGTACGTGTTAAGCGGGGCTGACGTGACTATTTTTTAACACGACAACCACGCTCTTGTTCAAACATTATATAAAGG
>UCOL01002128.1:0-28312 GCA_900474335.1 Ormyrus nitidulus
AAAATACAAGTTTTGGAGAGTCTCATTAGATAACTTCAGTAGAAGTTTTAAAAAACGATAAGTATTTTAAAACTTCTCCAAAACTTAAGTTTTTTTACGAGGGGATCGACTATAAAACGTCCGCTCGGGGAACGAAAGGGGGGTTAACAGATGCGGAAGAACGCCGGTCGTCGTTGTCGACGACGTCGCGAGGGTGTAGTTTTGCGTCACTCCCGCGCTGCAATTCATTTGCAGGAGATGGGAATTATTTTAGCTCTCTACCCTTAAACAAACGGCGCGCTCTGCTTTTTACGCCGGCCGTAAAAAAATAATCAAGTCCTCATTGTGACCCGTTGAAATTCTTATGATTGCTTTAATTCGTTCCGCTTCATGATTGCTCGCGGGGGCTGCTGCTTTCCTTTTTTTTTTTTTTTTTTTTATGAATGAAACTTTCATGAAGGGGTAATGTTATGTGATGAAGGGACATGCATTATTTACGTCGCGGAGAGAGGCACTTTCGGGAAAATTGCCGGATTCTTTAACAGTGAAAGCCCGGGGACGTTACTCTGTGCAATTTATTAATTTTTTATTATTTGTTTGTAGAATTGATTATTCTTTTTATATACAAACTGAATAAAATAGGATAAAAAATGATAAATTATTGCCAACGTATTGCACTACTTTTTCGAGTATATAATTCTTAGATTTAGCCAAGTCATGCAGCGACTTAAATTTCAATATCCCCCCCTTCATTCTCCAAACATTACAGTAATTTCATCCAAAAGACTTCATGCCTCGTTCCACTATTTCAAATCATTATAAAGCTCCGAGCGCAAAAGCAGCAGAGCGTTCCGTTCGCTCGAGAACTGAATATCCACCGCCGTAAAGCACGCCAGTATTAAAAGCTTATTATTATATACCGCGAGTCGCGGGGGGGAGCGCAATATCGGGTAACTCGAACTTGCGGCCGTTCCGTTCTCCCGCGCATTTTTCCCTCCGCACGCGAGACGCCCATATTCGCTCTTTCTCTCTCTCGCGTTACGAAACCACCGCGGGCCGAAAAACCGCCCACTCCGGAAAGGAATAAAAGGCTGCACGAGAGAGCCATTAAAAAATCTCCTCGTAATTCCGTCGGGGGGGCGGCACCCGATTTCTTGTACGAAGATAAACTGGGAGAGCCGCTGCCTTTCTCTCGTGGGCGCAGCTGGTGGATTATCCCTGCTTGAGCGCATCGATGCGGCCGCGTCGAATTTTATATGGAGCCGGCCGCTCTTTTCAGGGGCGGATTTGAAAAATGAGTAAGCTTTGCGAGCGAGATGCGTTTGAGGAAAAATGGACGGGGTGTATATCTTTTGCTTAGAGGGAGTTTACGGAGATCGGCGCAGTTTTCTGGTGTTTTTTTTTTTTATACACTTAATTGCATATTCGAGCTTCGTTTCAATATAAAAGTAGATTAATTAACTTTCTGCCCTGCCGAGTAAATCTCTTTAATACCCGGTTAATGCCGTTTCCCGTATTCCCCTGATACCATTTTACATTCGAGCAAGAAAATACGTTAGACTTCAAGTAATTTTCCGAGTTTAAAATTAATACCCCCTATTACACTCCGCTAAATACCAACCTGCAACTTCCCCGACGTATAAACTGCTCGCCTCACTCTCTCCTCTCTCGCATCGGCTCATTCGGCGCTCTCCGAAAAAGCTGCTCCCAAAAGTAATTAGCCAAAGTCAAAACAATCCCCTCCCTCGTTACCCCGTTGAGAAAAACCTCCACTTCGACCCGTCCGATTGAAAAGCATCGGCTCCTGCTTTTTCATCCGGACCCGACAGAATTTTTCTAATTTAAGTTCGAAGAACAAACGAACATCCCATGCTTCTTCGCTCGGGATTTTCCGCCGGGCGTTAGTTCCTCTTCCGAATTAAGATGCAAGCCGAAGCTCGAAAAAGGGGTGAAACGGAAAAGGGTCTGTTCCTCGCGAGGACTTAGGTTTTCTCTCTCGCGCATTATTTTGAACAATGAGCATGAACAGGAGTCCGGGACGCAGTCCGGAATGTCGAGTCACCGGCTCGTGCAAACGCCGAGGAATATTATTCCGGCCGAGTGAATTAATAGCAATTATCGCGATGGACTCATCCCAGAGTCTATATTTAATTAGATTGACTTTATTTAATTTATTAATTACAAAGAGGGACTTTCTGAATTGTGCACGTTGGGTTTTCTCTTTACTATTGCGGCAGCTTGTAAAAATGTTTTCTCGGTAAATTGGGGACTAATACAATTTGTATTTTTTTATGTTTCAGGTATTTATCCGCCGCAGCTTTTCACCCTCCGCTCCGCCTGCAATTTTTTTAATTAAGTAAGTGCTCTTGGAAAATGATTCATTCTAGTGAATTATTATACTCGCTCGCGTTAATTATATTATACAAAAGAACCTATACGTATTCGCTCGAGGAATTCTTTAATTCGTTGATAATTAAACGGCGGAGTTTACTCTGCATCTGCACTGTTTATTTTTCATCCTGATAATTTTTTTATACAAAGCACCGACTCTGTGTACCGTGTGGACAAAAACGGCCTTTCGGCGAACTCGTGCCTTTATTAGGGAAGGCAGCCGCGGGCAATTTTGTAATTGATTCACGTCACTACGCTATGTGCGGTACCCGGTTTGGCGCATGAATATAGAAAACAATTAGTCGCAGATCGGAGAAGTGAAAAAAGCGCTTAAAATTTGCGTTATCGAAGAAAATATTAAAGAATTATGGAAGAAAGTATTTTTGACTCTTTAGAAAATCTATTAAATTAGTTCATGCAATATTTTATAACAACTTTACTTATAATTACTTAAAATAAAACTTAACAATTAAGTAATCTTTCATTAAAAATTAATCCCCCCAAAGAAACCCCAATGAACCCCCAGCCCCCCGTCTCCTCCTTCCACCTAAGCAAAAACGGCTCCACGCCTCGGAAGACAGCAGAACGTCGAAAAACTCGTCGCATTATCACTTTCCGGGTGCTCGCTAAATCCGGGGGAGGGGGCGGCTTTAAAGCCGAAGGGAGAGGAGGATGGTCGCGCGATCTTTGTGCCGCGCGCTCGCAGCAGCAAAGTCGAGTGCAACGGCACGAAAAGCAGCAGCGCCGCCAGTCCGGAGCCGAGAGCGCCGCCGGTCTGACTTGCAGGTCGTCGTTCCACTTAAGTGGCGCCTCTCTCTCTCGGAGAGCCACTCTCTTTTCTCTCCGCCGTACGGCGCATATTGCGGCTGAGGAGGGAAACGAAAGCGATCGACTCTCTGGCCGGCGGGTTTGTTTCGGCGCGCTGTGTATACTCGGGTCAATCGCTGGTGGATTCGCGGGAGCGGAATTTTGGCGAGGAGAGTTTTCTGGGTTGGAGAATTTTCGTCCGGGGAGGAGTGAAGGTTTCGGACGGGATTGGGAGAGGATGACCTGCTTAAGCAATAATAGATTGCTGCTCCATTTGGTCGGGGAACCGCGGGAAGATTTTCTGTAAATTGTTTGCTGGCTAAGATAGGCGATGGAAAATATATATAGAAATGCGTCTATTTGTATGGTATATACGATTCTGTTATGAAAAGGATCTGATGAATGGAGTTTGAAGAAGATTTTCGAGCTAAAAGTTTGCTGTGTTCTTATTCGAGTCGGAACAGCAGCATTAAGACTCTGGAGGGAACAAAAAAATAATAAACTTTTGTTCTCCGCGAGCTTTACTCTCATACTACCAACAATGTTTGATGCTTGCACTTAAAACTTGATGAAAATTCGATTTTTGAATAAAAAGCATAACCGCGCGATTAAAATCAACAGCGAAGCCGTAACAGTGAAAATTTTATTTACGATTCTGTAAGAAAGAAGCGCAAGGGATTATAGTGCTTTTCGGGCGAATCGTAAACTTCTTTACGAAGGCAGTAATCTCCCGCCTTCAGCGCGCCCCGCACCTAAAATTCCCCCGTAATAAACCCATTTACTCCGTCGGTAAATTTTTCAATCTAACCAGAAACCTCTCTTGCTCTAAAAAAAAATACATCGAAACCGAGCTCCGCACCCCAATTAACAAACGAACTCTCACCCAACAACCCAACTCCGCAGTCCGGCCTAACAAAACGAACGCGTCCGCTTCGAAATCCGCGCGTCGCTACTCGTTAACAATACTCCGAGATTAACTCGCGCCTCGAGTCCCGGCTTCCGCAACTTCCAGCCCACAATGCCGCGCGGCCGTCATTGTCTCTCTCCCCGAGCGAAGAATCGGTGTATACGTCTCCTCTCGAGAGCGAGAGAGCCGCGCTTATAAATCGGCGGACAAGTCGACTGATTTACGAGCTAATTACACGGCGAGTCTCTCTCTATCTCTCTCGCTCCAGATTGCGTCTCGGTAAATAAGCGATATTCGAGTGTTATTAATAGGATTCCTCGCGGCTGAGGGAGGATAATGACTGGGGAGCCTCCCGAGGAGCGGCGAGGCCTCGCCGACGGGGGATTTATCACGCCTGGCCGCGGGTACTTTTGAGTTTCAACGGCTGCCGAGTTGAATTCTAGGTGGCGTGATTTATGGGAGGGATTGTTTTTGCCTCGGTGTGTCGAGTCGAGTTGATTATGGTGGTGCAAAGGGTTTTCGATGGTCGAGAGGGAGGAGTTATCTTATTCGAAGGGATGATTTGATGCGTTAATTCGGCCATTATTACGGTTCGTCTTATTTATTTGGAGATTATACGGCGGCGGTGATTTACGAGGCTTATTCCTCTTGGACACGTGAAGTTTTATCTTAATATCCTTGTAAATAGATTTACTACTATTTATTTTGAAAAAAATGACTTCTTCATTCTGCTTCACGAAGATTATTTGATTTTCCTAATTCACAAAATTTTGCGGTCACGTACTTAAACGCCAAGATCTCTTCCAAAAACTTGCGTCGTAAAAAAAGCCGTAAAATTAAGAACTACCATATATCCAGGCACCTCGTCCGGCATACAAATCTCGAGTCGAAACAAAAACCGCCCGTCAAAGCACGTCGACGCGTCCCCGGAAAAAAAAGTCGGGCGAGTATTACATCCCACCCCGGGATTATTCGACGTTCTGGATACATCTCAGAAACGCCTGCCGGCTTCATCTCTTCCGATTTGCCGCTCTGTTTATTTTCGCCCAGTCGTCATCGGCGTCTTTTATACGCGGCGAGTCTGTATTTACAGCTACAAAGTATGTATATAACACACCGCGCTGCACGTGACCACGAATACGTATACGCGACAATATCGCAGTTCTGCTCGCGCCTCTCGGTCCGATGTACGTGACAATTCGTCTCCCGGACGGCCCGGCGGGGACGTTACGCAGTTTAGTTCGGCAAATTAGTACCCTCGGGGAACGAGGGGCGTCGGACTAAATCAGAGAGAGAGAGAGAGAGAGAGAGCGATCGCGACGACCTTCCGCGCAGCGGCGTTTCGAATTTTAAAAAGCGTGCATTTACATACTTTTCATTAACTCGATTAAAATGTAAAGTGACGCCCTGCAAAGGGGGGTGGAACGCGTCGGACTGAAGCGGGGCAGCGGAGGGTCCTTGAATTTTAAAGGGATTAGTGTAAATTAGCGCGGGGAAAACGATATCTCGAGTAAATAACCGGTTCGCGGGGCTAAATATGCATCAGGTGCGAACGAGTTGGAGTGGCCTCTTTTGAATTTTAAAATGAAGATGTGCGCGTTACGTTATTAGAAGGAAGCTAATAAGAGCTAAAATATAATTCTCGCGGATTCAACACGTACCACTTGAAGATAATGTATACGTAAAGTCAATTATCTAAATAGGTACATCTCATAAAGCGATTACCTTACAAAAGCATTAGACCCTCGAAGGTACAACGTCTATTCAATTAAACTTATCTTCCATTCTAAACCCCTCCTCCTGCGCGAAAAAAAATCCCCGTTTATACAACAACACCTCTCCAGCCCCTTCCAGAAACCTCCCCCTTACAAACTCAGCTAGTTCCTGCACTCGCTTAGCAATCATAATCGTAACTAACAAAACTCCAGACTCCCTCCCCCTCCGGAGAAAAGATCCTGCAAGAAATTTACTATTATCGCCCGTTGGAAGACACAACGGGGAGAAGGCCGCCCGGAGTCCAAGTAGGTCAAACGAAGCATTACTATCACACGGCGCGCTTCGAGGGTGGAGGTTCAGGGACGCGGCGCCCGTCGGTACGTTACTCCAGTTTTCGGTGCAGCTCTTTCCTGCGTAAACTGCCCCCACCCCCTCCCCCGGATCGCGATCCCGTCGTCACTCGATGAAGCGCGCAGATATTCCCCCCCGCCGCGCGAGATTCTCTTCCCTTTTTTCCTCGCGAGGACGAAGCTTCTCTTTCGCCGGACGCCCCGCGGGTTTTTTTTTAGGTGGAAAGTAGGTTATTTCGGAGTGGTTTATGTAGGAGGAGCTGTAAAAGCTGGACTCCTCGAAGAGCTGCGCTCTCGGTTTATCGGCGGCGTTAAATGTATAAATTTAAGCTTTTAACTCGAGCTCTGTTTTTGCAGCGACGCGATGAGACGGAAAATTAAGGATTCTCGGAGAGTTTTTCTGAATTGTTCGAGAGTTTTGAGCGAACTTTAATTTTATCGCGGTTCGATGAATAAAAAAAGTCGATATTTTACCTGTTGCGTGTGCATGCACCTCAACTTTTTACGTCGATCAACAATGATCGAAAAGTTTTGCGGCCGCTTCAATCTGGAAAATGAATTCCAACTCTTTTTGCGAATCCGCGAGGTTTGTTTAATTTTGCGGGACAAAAATTTACGGTGTCACAGAGGAGCAATTTCAAGTTTGCCCAATGAAATTTAGCTCGTAAATCCGGAAAATTTTCTAAAACAGCTTGAAACACACACCTTTCTCGTCGATGTATCAAATATTATCCGCTCAATTACGGAGATTGAGATGAAAAATTTTCAGAGCCGAAAACTTTTTCTATAACCGTTTTTTGCACGGCAATTATTCACCGGTTTTTTTAGTCGCCGGGGTCCCCTATTCCCTTATCCATCCTTTCTTACTACAACGCGGCTACTTACTTATGTTTCCTTCATAAATCTTTCCAATCTTTTATCTTTCAGCGTACATTTTTCTCTCTCTCTCTCCCGCATCGATATCTATTTTCCTTTGGCTCCTGCCTTTGAATCCTTCGCTTCTAGTGATTCATCTCTTCCTTTCGCCTCTTCTTGCCGATATCCCTTCTTTCGAAAAATTTCTTATTTTTATTTTTTTATTTTTTTTCACTGCAATTTCTTTCAGTCCGACTCCCCCTTTCGTCTTTTATAATATTTTCTTTCCCAACTCGTGTAGCTCTTCTTATCGCTCAAGTTAAACTGGTACACTTTACTTTATTTCGTCTCTCTTTCCCCTCTCTCTCTCTCTCTCTCTCTCTCTCTCTTTTAATACTTTTATCCCTTACAATTTTATAAAGCCTTCTTATATTCTTTGCTCATTGTTTGTTCAACTTCTTCCATTTCTTCGCATTTTATTTCATGTTTATTTTCTCATTTCGTTAGTTTATTAAGTTTGGAGTTGCTTCTTCTGTCTTGGTTACGTCCGTCTTTGATTCTTAATTTACATGCTTTTGTGTCTCTTGTATAATAAACCCTGCTGGACATTAAGTCCTTTGAAATTACAAGTGTATTTTTCCTTTGTTTCCTTTCTTAATTGAACATTTTTTTTACTCCTCAGTACATCTAATTCAAACGTTGTAAGATTGAAAAAATTCGTTCGCATTAATATTTCACATTATAGAATTACAAATTTTTTTAAAAATCCTTCAATCAAATGTAATTTAACAACATTTTTTTAAAGATTATTCTTTAAAACAGTCTTAAAATTTCTTACCTCACCGAAAAATTCACAAGAAAATTTCAATAAAAATTCAGTAACCCCATCAAAAAATTCTTTACGAGCAAATAAATTGTAAAAGGAAACGATTAAATCGATAAGCTATTTCGAAAAAATTTACAATCTCAAAAGACCCCACCATTCTCAAGCAGCGCCGCGTGCCAACGAGAATAAAAAAAAATCGCCTCCCGAACCGTTTCACCCTCGCAATTCTCTTGCGCCAACTACCGCATTCCGGCACATCCGGCACGCGCACTGCACTGTACATTCCCCCCGCGAAGCAGTGCTTCCGGCAGCGCAAAAAAAAACCAGCCCTTTCTCCGAGATCGATAAAGAGGAAGCGAGAGATCGCCATCCTCCTTCGGGGGTCGGCGAGAATTACGCTGGAAAATAAAGGCGCGCTTCCGCTAAAAAGCCAGAGACGCCCCTTTCTTTTACTGGCCGCACAGATATATACGCCCACCGAGCGGGCAGTCGAGCGCGGGGAGCGGAAGAAAGTCCCTCTCTCTCTCTCTCCGCTTTCCATTTGCCCTCGGATCGCGGCGCGATATTGCGAGAAGAAACGCCGCTGCCGAGAGTCGGAAGATACGCGCGTCGCCGATATTAACTTTCGATAAATAATGGCCTTCGGCTTATTGGGGGCGACGTTTTTCAATGCGTGCGTAAGGTACACAAGGACCGAGGAGCCGAGCGTCAAGTCCTTCCGTGTTTTATATATATTGAATGCGGGTTCGATTCGAAAGCTGGATTTTTTTACAGAATCGCCGGTGATTTATCGGGAATTTCGGGCGCGGAATTATTGATAGGGCCCTATTATTTGAGCGTAATATCAATCTTGATACTCGCTAATGGAACCTACTCTCGTCGGTCTATCAAACGAAATTGGGGAATTGATAAACGACGACTTACCTCCGAAAAGGGATTCGGGGGGCTATTGAATTTCAATTTACCATCGCGAGAAATTTCAATTGAAAGTTTTAATAGAACATTTGCGCGAAAGTTATCGTAAACCTTCGGCAATCCCTTCTATCAAAACGTTCGCCGTGCTTAAGTGAAATTACGCTCTCCTTTGCTTCATCCACGCGCGTTTTCTCAAAAAAAAAAAAGAAAAAAAAACACTCGCCCGCAAAAAGGAGAGGAGAGAAAAATCGATCCTCCCGCCGAATCTCGCTACTTATGAGCTTCCGGCGCGGACAATGCCTGCGGGGGCTCTTGAAAACTTTTTTAGTCGCGAGAGCTCCTTGTACACGTGTGCAAGCGAGTTAAAACGCTCCGTATTTATGAAGGCTCTCGTCGACGAAAACAAACTTCTCGAGTGGCGCATTGTTCGCCGGAAACGGCGCGCAAAAAACTGTTTTAATATACCTTTGTCCTTTTTTTTCAGTGATGCTTTTCGGGATCGATCGGGATCAATGTCGATATATCTGGCGGATGTAGCGTTTTTGCTGGGTGGCGGTGATCGGAGGTATTGTCTATCGCGATTTAAAGGTTAGAGACGCGTTTTACGTCAATGCAAAGTGTATACGTCAGTGTCAGTCGAGCGGGAGTATTGATCTTATAATATTGTAGGTTAGAATATTTCTAATCATTGTATTTAAGCTTTTTCCGAATTTTCTAAGAAATTTCTCTTTTAAGACTTTTATAACTGAAACGAATTCTCCGGAAGAACATTATTATATTTTTAAGGCACGAACTGCAATATTAAGCTGGCGACCTCATTTCGGTACAAACAATGCAATCTTCCTCTCTCCACTACCTTATATATACGCTCTTCGAGAGATTTCAGCTTGTCTTCGGAGTTTCGTAACGCAGTGCGTCTTTTTCTCCGTTTTCTTACGTAAGACGCCCCCGAGAGGATTTCGTATCTTTTTCTAATTACTTTTTCGTATTTACACTACACTCGCCGTATACCCGCACAAATTTTTTACGGCGCCACTTCGAAAGCTTTGGATTACCCGAAAACAATGCAAAACTTTCCGCGATTTTCGTTACTCGGGAGAAAAAAAAAATTGAAATCTATCCGATAACGGCGGCACTTTCGCCCAATTTCCCAAAGTTCCTCCAACAAAGCGGGTACAGCAAGATAAGTAAGTTGCCGGTCTCGATTTCGAAACTTCTCCTTCACTCTCTCGGCGCGCCGCGCGCTTTTCGCCGCGCGGCCAAAAAGAGCACACCAGCCGCCAAGTGGCCGCACGCGAAAAGAGCGGCTGGGAGAAGTCGGGGCGAAAATTGCGCGGCGAGCGTTGTTTTAATTTGCGCGCTTTCGCTCGGAAACTCTCTCCGAGGCTCTTCTTTTGTATGCACTTTGCGACTAGTTTGCCGAGTCGCTTAAATCGGAGGATTATTACGGGGTGGCTTTTTGTGCTTTATTTATTTAATTGCGTCCCCTTGAAAGTGGGCCGCAATTTTATCGCTGAGGAGCTTTCATTGCGTTGCACATAAATTATTTGCGAACGCGAATTTATTCAGGAATATATCTTTGTACGTTTCTCTAATGAAACCGTTAATAAATTACATTCATTTCCGTCCCATTCGTCCCGACTCTAATGTATCAAACCACCGAATGCATTATTCAAACGCCCGACTCATTAAAACCCAAATCCGTTAAACGAAGCGAGCCTTCCGCGATAAACAAATTCATCGCGACGTAAATTCCCTCGAGCTCGACACAACCCGTAAAGACGAGCGTCAAAAATTGCGCGCGTATAAAGAAGCAACAACCTGCGCACTGGAGGGGGACAAAGGCCGCGAGAATCGAAAGGGATCAACGCGCCGACAAGGAATACGACGCGAGTTTGACGCGCCTTTTGATAATACACTCCGGCCGCTAGATCCTAACGGGGGCCATTTATCCCCCCCGTCGATATAATAAATACGTCGGGAAAAAAGAGGCGATCGCCGACGAGAGAGAGAGACTCGCATAACGAGATCTCGCAAAAGTTTCCTCGGGGCGCGCTTTAATTTTCAAACTGCGTTACCTGTACTCCACGGGCAGCTGCCCACTTTTTCGTGCACAGTCCCCCCGTGGCAGCTTTTCGCAACTTCCGCTCCGCCGCGCTTTTAAACTCCCCGGTAACGCGATTACCCGGAGCTCCGCTCCGAAGTTCGAACTTTGAGCGTTTTCTCCGGGGTGGCGCAAGTGCCCCCCCCGATATAAAGTGCGATCTTTATCGGGGACTGCCGCGCTCGCTGCAGGCGGCGAAATGACGGGCCGATTGACGGCCGAGGAGATACGAGGCCGTTGGAGGAAGGCGGCTACGGATGTTTGGATTTTTATGGCCGGAGGGGGAGGGACGTTCGATCGGCTTGGGTGCTCTTTTTCCAGTTGTCGGGTTTAGAAAAGCTAGTTTATTCTTTAGGAAGGACGAGGATTTTTCGAAGAAAACTTTTTTTCTAGAAGCTATTCCCATTATTCAGCTTGGTAAAATAATGTTTCATTACTTCAAATTTGCATATCCGAAGAATCGAAATTTCTAAATTTCCCGATTAAATCAACGCATTTGCATCCCCGGCCAGGAGTCATCCGTCGTTCGCGTAATATGTTTCAAATTTGATTGAGACGCTCATTACGGGAAGGTCGAGCACCGAGGCAAATTACATAATCAGCTTCCAAGAAGCAACGCGACGGCGGAACAGCTGCAATTACATAAGGCGGAGGAGTGAGCCCTAAATTATACCCTGCTGCACCTCGAACAGCTGAATTCCGAGATGGTTAGCCCGTCAGTTAGAATTATGGCCGAGTAGTTCTTCAATTAGTTACATTACTGTTTTCTGCCTCGCTACTTTCTTATGCGGAATAATACCCTGAAAAAATTTCTTTAATTAAAGAGTAAGTCGATACTTCCGTTTTTAAAACTTCCTCTCTTCTCGGAAAAGGTGGGTGTCGGCGAGGAACTAATTTTTACTCTCGCCGAACGTAATAACCCCCTTTTATTTCAAACTTTACTTAAAAGTATAGGTATTACCAATTCAGAAAAAATCGAACATTTTTAATTACTCTGAGAGAAGAAATATAGTAAAAATTGCAAATGATCTTGTAAAAGTTAGCATACTGTACTGTGGTGACCTTACTATTAGGCATTACGGTAATTTTTACTATAAACTTTTCTCTCAGTGTATTTACACTCGATAAGTTTAGAAGCTTTTGTTACTTTCCACCGCCTTTCGACTCGAAAAAATCGAAACTGCAACCGTTTTTCACTCCCAAGTTTTCCACGCGCGATAATGTTTCACTAATGGCGCGTAAATTGCTGTTCGAAATTAATTTGCATAGGTATCATCACAATAGCCGCCGATGCTTAATCAGCGGCGAAGCGCAAACTCAAAATACGACTCACCTCCGCGGCGTCGAGCCGCGCATACAAAGGCCGCTTTATTATTCCGTCCGGTGTGATATTCGCGCGCAAAAACACCCGACGAAGCGGAAAGGGAATTTTCCAGCTACGGACTTACTTTTCCAGTCTCCTCGAATTTAAATTAAGAAAAAAACGTCGGACGCCTCTCACGGCCAAGTCCGCGGAAAAAGTTCATTTTGACGATTTCTTTGGCCCTGCAGCTGACGGATTATGCCGCTCGAACGGAATCGTCGCTTCTTATTAGGTGTGACTTTTTCGAAATTGGAAAGTTTAACGAGGCGTTAAAATTCAATCTGAATTTCCTTATTTTCGCGGAAGTATTAAGTTAAAATATGAAAAATTGAGAATAATTCGCATATTACGAGGCATTTAGCATTGAATTCCCATTTTTCCGAAAATTATTCAAACTAAAACCAGCTAAAATTCCTTCTCCGTCTCCTAACAACGCAAAAAATCCAAACGAAAATTAATTCCCCGCCCGAATAACCAAGCGAAAATTCCACCTCCGACTTGCGTTCTCCCAAAATATATATATATATATTTTAATAAAATACACCCCGAGAGAAAGGCAGCGTAAGTACCTCCCGTCCCCGATTACCCTCTTATTTCCTCGGCCTGTCAGCGCGTCCAAACACACAATGCGGAACACAAACGCAGAGAGGAACAAAGAGGGAGGGTGTCTGACCGAACGGCGCTAATATCACTGAACGCCGCGGGCTTCTTTCTCTCGTTTCTCTTGGCCCGTCGGAAGCACGCACTTCTCCCGATAAAGCCGAACCCTCGAAGGTGACCGGAACGGCGGCGGCGCTGCTCCTCCTTCCGAGAGGGAAACCCTTGTAAAGGCGCGCAAACAAGTCCTTCTCTCTTCTCTCTTTGCTCGGCTGCTCCTTTTTTTCGGGTCGGGATCGACACGCGCGGAGTGCTTTCCTTGCGAAAAATTTTCTGGGATTGATTTCCGGGGATTTGGGGCTGGGTTTTAAAGGCTCGATGGAGGGGAGTGAAGTTGCTTTAATTAAGGTGAGACAGGTCTGGTCTAGTTTTCGGTAGAGTATTTAAGAAGCAAAAGTTGCATGGACAGAAGAATTACTTTTCGAAATTCTTTTATTCGTTTGTTATTTCGAAATTCTTTTATCCACGGGAAAAGTGCGAATTTTTTATTACGATTGAAATTACTTTTTTTGCAAATTTCATCGTGTCTGCTCAAACCTCTGAATTTGAGAACAAAAAACAAGGCAGTTTAATAAATTTCGAAGCGTACAGCATCTCTCACCCCCCAACTTTCGCTTTTACCGCAACTTAAAAAATTCAGCCGGTCGCTATATACCCGACCGTTTTGTAAGAAACTTGCGACGTCTGTATTGGGGTTTCAGCATTTTACGGCCTCCCGGCGCCCTTCCTTACACAGCAATGCACTCAGGTTATGAAAAATTGAAATGACCAATCCGAGAAGAACGTACACGTACCGTCGCGAAACACGCACTACCAGATTCGCAGAAAAAAAAAACAGGCAGCCCTTCGCACGAGGCAGCATTTACGATCGAACGCCTTCGTACTCCCCCGTCGGTTTCAGCGTTAATTAAAATATATATCCCCGGACATCATCCCTTTGCGTGCGCATTCAGGCGAGAGCTCGTCTCGCGAATGTATGTACGTCGGGTTTTTACTTTCAAAAGTCAGCAATTGCCCGCGCGCTATGAATCAGAAAAGAGGGAAAGACAAAGGGCGCGGAGAGTAGAAAAGGCGCGCGAGGCCGATGTGGGTCAAAGAGGGGGGAAGGGAGAAGATTGCGAGAGCCGGGAAAGGAAACTGGTTTAAAAAAAAGGGGGGGGGGAGAAAGAAAAGGACGGAGAAATAATTAACAAATGCGCGTGTTTTCTTTTGTGGAAAAAAAAGGGATGCTGCCTCTATAGTTCGTAGTCCGAGAGACAGTAAACCTGGCTCTTTTTTTTTTATTTAATTTTCTCAGTCCTTTTATTGGTACTGTACTCAGGTGGACTGTTAAAGTTTAAGTTTGTCGTTATATTATTATACGGGTGTAACTTTTGGACCGAAAAAGAAAAGCAATATACTTTAATCAAGACCGGTGTAATGAAATCTATTAAATAGGAGAAAACTGAGGAGACACAAAACATTCCTATTTGCGAGATAAACGCCAAAAAAAAATATATACACATCGCAACTTTCGCCCCCGCGGCAAATAACCACTCTCATTGTTCCGCGAGTGAAGCGCGTTAATTGGGCCCGTGTCCAAACTGACGCGTCATTAAAAGCAGACCCCCGTCGCAAAAGGCAAACGGAAGCCGAGCAAAGAGAAAGAGGTGCAGGAGAGAGAAATTAAGAGGCCAGAAACTACTCGAAACAAGAAGCGCGGAAAAGAAGAAGCGCCCGGCACAATGAAGCTTCTCTCTCTCTCGCTTTGTCGAGTTTTCCGGCGCCAAGTGCAATTCGCCCGACAGGCCGGATTGACCGACGGATATTGAATAGAGAGAGCGGCGCTTCTATTAAACAGCGCGACGTTCGCAATTAGTCGTTTGAAGTCCCGCGCGATTGACTTGCGGCGCGGCCAATTTCGACGCTATGCTCCTTTTTTTCTCTTCCTTTTTTTGCAACCGGCTCGCCAATTCCCGCGATACTGTTCGGGCGTTTCGTTCCGCGCTCGGATGAATTACGCGCTTCGGGCGCGGGACGCGCGATCAAGGGAATTCTTTATCAAAGGCGGGACGTGCGCGTATAATGGTGTTATGCCTTCTCGCTGCTTACTTTGTGGAATGGTTATACATAAAGCGGGTTGCGCGTTTACTGGGGCTGGCAATGAGCCGGGGAATAATTTGACGGGATATATGAGTTGATTTGAAAAGGGTTTTTTTTAACTGAGAAGCATTTTTTTAAAGGGGGGAAACTATACGCATTTACTTTAAGCCCAGGAATAAAAGTTCTATTTCAATACTTTAAAAACATATACAAGGAGAATAACCCTTTTAGAATAATGTTTACTCTAATTTCGCGTAAATTTTATCCTAAGAGGGAGTAAATATTATACAGAAACCCGCATTGTCCTGCGATTAGCCTAATTTAGGGGGTAATGTTTATTCGAAAATTCTCTCAGTGTATAAATTAATCAACTATCAATTATAAAGTTTAATATGATATTGACGCGCGTTTAATTGAATTAGACTAAAATCATTATACAATCAATTTTTAACAGTAAATCGCATTAACCAGATGAAAGCGCCTCTTCACTCATTCATTACCCCGACATAAAACTGAAATTAGCCGATAATTTACGCTCAAAGTGCGTGCATCTTAATTGCAAAACATAAATTACCAAAAGCGTCGGCGTAATTCGTACATTTACGCGAATGTCGCCGAAGCTGTGGATCCTAAATATCCCTACCGTTCCCCGACAAAGGAATAGTAAAATACACTCTCAAAATTCCAGCCCGACCGAAAACTCCACCTCCGCACATTTAACCCGCGGCTTAATCGCCCTTCCGAATACTCTTCCGCCTCGGAGCTCGGAAAAAGCAGCCCCGCAAGAGAGACCCGAGAGCAGCAGCAGCGGAGCTCGTCCGCAAAAAGCATTTAAACGTTAAAAGCCCCGGCGCTTCTTGCGCGAAGCGGCGCAACGCTCCCCCTCGAATTCCCTGCAGGCCGGAGAGCTAAACAGAGACGCGTCGAGGATTCGCAGCGACTGCAGGCGAAACAGCGCCGGTTTTTAGTCGGCGTGGGCGGCCGCCGGGAGTTGGAGGCGACGCCGAGCGGAAGGACGGGAGGGCTGATTTTCTCTCGCGGATTCCTTTGATAATATTGCGCAGCGACACGCGTCGCGATTCGCGGGTGATGGACTGACGCGCGGTTTTTGCAGTTTTTTGGGCGTGCAGCTTTTTTTCGTTTAATTTCCGAGGTATGACGTTGGGGGATTTGCGAAAGGGCTCGTTTGTCTTTGTTGAATTTTTGTTTAAAATTGTAATTTTGCTTGATTGAGTTACCCTCCGACTTTAAAACTGTTCTTTGCTAATTATTCTTGACAACTTTTGTAGTATATAGTTTTCTGGAAAGGTTTCCGACGCAGCTGGATTTATCAATCTTTTTAATCTCGAAATTACGTTTAAATTAAGTTACACTGAGAAAATGTAAAATTACAAAAATCTCGTACATAAAACCGAAGCAAGGTTCGAATTTTAGACATGTCATTTCTAACGAACATTTTCATCCGGAAAATTCAAGTGAAATATTCATTTTATTCAAAATTTTAATGAAATTCACTGTTATTTCATCAAACGTATATTTGGAGAGCGCCAACTGTTTAATTTTTCAAGCACCACTTTTACATCACCACTCGAGGACGAATCGCAAGCCGTCAATGGAAAAATAAATTGAAATTTTATTATTTATAGGACAATTATATCAGCGAAATCATTTTCATTTAATATTTAGAGCCTTTTTCCTCCGTGGAATCACGTCGTGCGCTTAGGAAATAAAATGAGCCCACTTCTCGGAAAAACGCGTCTTTCCGCGGGCGGAAATGCAAATTAAAACGCGCGGCTCGAGCTAAAATTAAACTTTTACGTAGCAATTTAAAATTTTTCACAAGATACTACAGGATGATACGCTCTTCTCAAAATTGCATTTTACTTCAAGCAAGATATATTTGCGAAAGGGCTTTGCATTTTTCAGTTTAAAAAACACTTCTAATTCATATTTGAAAAACGAAGCGGCTGACCCTAAAAATACAAACAATTGTAAAATTAAAATTCAATGCAGCTACTAAAAACCTTCTAAAACTCCGACAAAAAGAACCACGTGCCAATTAAGGTATACGCGGAGAAAATTTTTCTAGTAAAAATTACAGTAGTACATTTTAATTTGATCACAGACTGTAAACATCTAAAAAAATTACCATAGTTTCTAGTAAATTTTAAGAGGTCATCAATGATAAATTTTCATATTTAGACTTGTAAAATGCACTAAGAACATGGTAATTTTTTAGACTTTTACAATATGCGATCAAATTAAAATGTACTATTGTAACTTTTACTAGAAAATTTTGCTTCGTGTACCTTTAAACTCAAACCAGACAATCCACACCCGTCCGCCCGCATTCGTCCAAAAACCTTCCTCTCCTCCCGCGGAATAAAACAATTAATCTTACGTCCCAACGCGTCGAGCGTCTTAAGCACTCGTCCCACCCCCTTCCCCTCCCCCGGAAAGATAAACGCGTCAGCTGAAATTCTTTTTATCGGCGAGCCTCCCCGAGCGAGCGATCGATAAGCGGGAGCCTTCGGTAATATACGAATTTCGGCCTTTATGTAACTGCAGAAGAGAAGAGGGTCTGAGCGATCGCCTCGACGCTGTACATATGAAAAGTGGCCCGAATTTATTCCGGCCCCCCTCCTTCCTCCGCCTCGGCGGCTCCTTTTGTTCGCGCTTCGGCTCTGCATATATGAATGTAAACAGAGAGCTCCGAGGAGACGACCTGTCCTTCTTGCCGAATTTAATACGGGATAAGTGCAAGAATGCGGGATACCGTCTCTCCCTTTATGTAACTTTTATCGATATGTCTCTTTCAGGATATAACCTTTGAATACGTAGGAGCCGATCGAATTACGGCGGAAAAGCCGGCGTGTCTCCGTGAATTTACTTCCGCGCGAAAAAAAGACTGAAAATTCCGAGCGTTTAAAAAGTATATACTCTCGCCGAATAATCTCGTCGCTTAGCTCTCCGCCTCGAAACTCCGCGGCGGCGAGTCTCAAAAACCGCTCCATCACCGCGTCTCCGACGAAATCCGTCCTCGATGCACCTCGGCGACGACGACAACGCGTCGACAGACGCGCGGCGCATAATTAATTCAAAAGCGCAAACTCCGCCGTCTTCGAAGCCGTCGCCTCCTCCTCCTCCTCCTCCTCCGCTCCTCGAAGCGCGACGGACGGAAGCCGCCGGCGGAGTATCGAGCGCGAAAATCACCCACGTCCGCATTAATTTCGCGCGCCGCTCGACGATAGTGCGCCACTTATCGCGCCGCCGGGTTGTTTAGACCGCCGAGGAGCGGAGCCGAGCCCGGGCAGGCGGTAATGGGACAAAGGTTTCCCAAGCGACGACGACGACGATGACGACGACGACGCTTGAGTCGAGCTGCGGCGAGGAGGATTTCGATTTTAATTGAGGGATTGTTGGGGCGCGGGAGAGGGCAGGTTTGAGGGGACAAGACTGAGTTGAAAGCTAAGAAAAGATAATAATTGGTAATTACAAAAATTAAGATGTAAAATAAATCCGTAATATTTACAAAGTTTTCTGTTAAAAGTATATACTTTTTAAAAGTGAGTTATTAGTTGAGCTGTAAAATGTTCAAGCACTTTACTTTTGTTGTCAATTTTAAACCACTGAAGTGTGAAACATTAAAAAAAATTATTTTCTTTTAATTTTTATGACAAGTTTAATAGCAAAATTCATAAAATAATTAATATTTTATTGAATTTCATTTTTTTCAAAAGTTTTCGTGCACACTTTTAATTCAGGTGCTCCACTTCAATGGCTTCAAGTACTATCATGAAAGTATAAAAAGGTTTGCAGCCAAATTAAGTGTACGGATAAGAAATTATCCTGCGGCAAGTGACTTTTGCTTCTGAAAATCATTCTTCGAAAGACATTTCAATAATTGGTGTTCCGAACGGGTTTTTTTAGCCTAGTTGGGCTTAAAATAAAGGTAAAAGTATACACTTTTAATAGAAAAATTTTTAAATAGTATGTACTTATTTTACATGTTAATTTTTGTAATTAACAATTATTATCTTTTCATTATAGGTTTTAACTCAGGCTTATCCCCTTAAGGGATTAGTTGGGAGCAAGTTTAGCATTGTTTCTACAGTAGACAAATAGTACAAATAATTTAATTCGTTTTTGTTAATAATTATGACAATAACTTTACTGTCATTTCGAGAACGTCAGAGTTATACTGGGTTGGCGATAAAGCTTTGTAACCTACTTTTGAGGCGACAGCCGAGTTACAGTAACAAACAGGTGTTGAAAATGCTGCTTTTTTTTACACTGCCCTACCGACCCCGTAAATAAAATTTTTTACACCTCTGAATTACGTACAAAGCAGAAAAACTAGTTAGTTCTGATTCATACAGAGCCTCTTTTCACGCTTCAACGTACAAAATAAACTTGAAGACTCGCAAAAAATTTGAAAAAACAAAGCTCCGCAAATCTATCTTATCATACAAACGAATTTTCAATAAAATCTCGCTAATATACCGATAAATCACTCAACATCAGTTTCCCCACCCCAATAAAACGCAGCTCCAAATACTGCCAGCCACCCCGAATAATCAACGGAACATCAGCGATTCTCATTCGCCTCCCCCTCTCGACCCGCAAACAGGCACTCGGCCTTGTCGGCGGCCAACGGCGCGTGTATAAAAATAGAGTGCATCCAATAAAATATGAGCGCGCCGAACGAACGCGCAAACTTACGCTCGAAATAGTTGCGTATTCCGTTTGTCCCGTAAAGCGAGCTAACGCCCCGTGCGTGCTCCGGGTGTACGTTCGCGCAATTCACCCCTCCCTCCCCGGCTTTAATTGCCGCGTCTCGGCTCGGGTTACATCTGTCGGGCACTAAGCGAAGCTTTCCGCGGGAGGCAGTTTTAAAACGCGAGATCGCCTCTTCCGGGGCTGAGCTTCGACGCGCTCTCTTTTTTTACGGTCCGACGCGTTCTGGACGCCGCGGGGATTACGGGGTGAAATTGTTGGGAAATACGTATCGGAGGTGTGCGGTGAAAGTTGTATGAAATTTACATGCAAATATTATGAGAGAGTTTTCGGGTTAAATGGAAGGTACACGCCTTGGGCAGATGGGTATATTGCCTATTTTCAAAGTATCCCGACGCGCGGCGCATCATCGAACTATTGTGCAAATAGAGAGAAACGCTATCGCGTATCTAATATCGGATAACGGTTCGCCCTCCGCGGATATATACGGATAAAGCAAGCGAAATAAAATTTGAGGAAATAAGCGGGATTATACAAGGGATTTTACTGTCAAATCAACGCTCTTGAGTAAATAAAATCGCCTACTGGAGAAATTGGCGTTTACTCTTGTTAAAAACAACTGTACGAAGCAAACCGGTTTTAAACGAAAATGATATTTTTTGGTTCTAGATAAAAAACAAAACTTTGACTTTTGTCGGGGATTAAAACGCACGCAATTCCAGGTGCAATATAAATAACCGATTGAAAAGTTCTCCGAAACGACTTCATCGAGGCGGCATTACAAAATAAAGCTCGAATCCGTCGTAACTCCGCTCGGCAAATTTATATCGAATTGCATTCCGAGCGGGGCGTCCGTTGTTTTTGAATATCGTCCGCGCGTTTTCGCGTCGCTCCTCGTATCATAAGCCGGGTGAATATTAATTTACTGCATGCCGATGAGTACGCGAGGGGGGCAATTTTCTGCATTTTCAGCGACACCGAATAATTATTTGCATATTGACTCTTCGAATTTGCGTGCGCCATTGTATGCAAATTGAGAAAAATCGACGCGAAAAAAGAGCTGCGCCGGACGGATATACGATTCGACTTTCTGTACAGTGAAATTAAGAATTGCTGAATTATACCTTCTTTGAAAGAAAAACTAAAAATGCTAATGCAAAGCTTTGGAGTTAAGTACAACTTTAAAATAATGAAGTTCAAAGTAAAGCGAGGCACCTTGTAATTAGATTTACGAAACAATTTCATTTTTGTCGAATGCCCGAAGTCTCTTAAAGTCTTTAAAAAGTTTCATCGCATAATGAAAAGACGTTTTTGTACGAGGAGCAAGAAACTTCGGGACAAACCAAACTTCCCGAGAAGCGTAAATATAAATTATAAAGAGATTTATAACAACTTATCTCAATCCACTTCCCGTGGACTTAAAACTTTTTGACGCATCGCAAAAAAAGACAAAAACCGCGACAAAGCACAGCCAGCTTTTCACCTCTCCCAGCAGAGCCGAGAAACAAATAATTAATCAGCCGGCATGCAAAAGGCAGAGGGAAGAGAAAACTTCGCGGCCTTCGGCCTCTCTTTCATCGGCGTCGAAACGCAATCCTCGGTCGAATCAAGCCCCTCGGAAATGGGCCGGCAGCCGAGTTGTACGTCTCGAGTGCGCACACACTGGAAACACGCCACGTGATCGACGCTCGAGTGGCAATTATTGCAGAAGGCCGCCGGGGGGAAATTCGGCGCGGAAAAATCGGACTCGCGCCTATTATGCGCATATTTTCTTCGGAATCCCTGATTAACGCGCGAGGATATTATTTGTTGTATTACGCGGGTGAAAATCGTGGGAAGGCTATTTTTCGCTGCGGGAGTACTTGCTTTTAGCGAAGTTATGGGGGGTCATTTATTGCCTTACAATAACGAGTTTTGTAGGTCGGCCGGGTCGTAAAAATGCTTTGACCGTTTTTGTTTTGAGGGAGAATTGGGTCGGCTTTTGAATTGAAAAATCGCCAGTTATTACATGTCGTAAAATGATATTATTTATTGTCAATCGGTATTATAGAACAAAGTCCCTTTTGTTTTAAACGGACCACATATAATACATAATGATTTTCCGTTATAAATATAAATTCAGTTAATTAAAAGCAAGCGAAGCGCAGGTAGGTAATTAAAAGTAATTTCATTCTGCGCAGTTAAAGGGATGTTTAATTTTAGAATTTTAAAGCCTCTATCGCAACTCTTTTTTTCCGCAAAGAAAGTTTTTTTTTTTAAATTACGAACGGAATACCCTTGAATATAATAATCCTTGAAATTTAAGCGCTCCTCTAACAAAGCTCGTCTCTTCTCTATGTATTATAAAATAAAATTATAAAATTCCATCAGCAAAGTATAAAATTATTATTTTAAAATCCAAATTTCACGCCCGAATAATTCCCCGCTTAATTAATAAACATTTTAATGAAACGTTGCAGCGCCATATAAAATTTAACGGTTCATTTATTCACTTACGCGGTATTAACGGTCGAGCTTCCAGTATCAATTTCCCGTTTAGAGGCGTTTTTACGCGACGCGCAATACTTCTTTTTATGTAAAGAACGTTCGTTTTTCAATTCCTCGAATCGAGGCTGCCTTCTTCATTTAACTCGAATAGTCCTATTTATCTTAACACCTGTTGAGCGGCCATCAGCTTGACGTGCAATAAGAGGACTACGTAAATACAATACTATTAAAGGAAACTGTATTCTAAAGCTCCGTTCTTGCATTCTCCGGGAGGAAACTGCTTTTTCTATACACTCGAACTGGAAAGCTGTTCGTTAAATTAGCTTCCTCTTTTTCGTAATTCTTCGAGCGAAGTTCGAGCGCGGCATTTCGCCGAAGATAAAGCGGCGGTAATGTCGTGCATAACGCAAGTTTTCAAAGTTTACGAGGAGAAACACCAAAGTCCGTTTAATATACACGTATATAACTATTCGTTTTATGTTGCTGGTCTAAGAGAGATATAATAACGCGAGTGCAAGTTTGATAATAGTTTTAATGGAACTTTCGATAATTATAAAACCGCAGTCAAGGACGACCCACTTCAACGCTATTGTACCAAATGCTGCGTCATTTAAAATAATTTTAACTCAAGATGGAAGTTTGCTCTTATTGCTGCTGCATTTAAATTTATTAAAGTGTTAGAAGTAGGTATAAAATTCAATGTGAATGAACGCCTTTCAAGGGTAAATTTGCGTCAAATTAGCGGTTTAAAATGTATTTATTCTTAAAGAACCCAACGTTTCGAGTCCAATGGGAATCCTCTTCAAGAACAAGCACTAATTAGGCAGAACCATGACAAAGCCAATCAGCATTATTTATATATCTTTCGAAATACGTTGTGTTTTGTAAAAACAAATGAAACCCTTCAAATTCTTACATACTCTTTAAAACCGTCTAAATCTAAAAAATTTCAATTCTCCGTCGTTCCACCAAAAAACAATCGAATTACACCTCGCGAATCAAAAATTACCCAGGCACTATATCCAAAATCGAATTCACCCGGGAACCAACGCGAATTGGAACTCTGCAGCGTCGATCGCGGCCCCCGTCGAAATCAATCGCCGCTCGTATTGTGTCGGAAAGGTAAAAGGCGCGCAAAAAAAGAAGGGCTTAGGCGCGCGGCGGCAGCTTCTTTTTTTGAATTCTCTATTCGGGGCCGCGAGCGAACGCTGCAGCTGCAATTTCCTCGCGAAAACGCGCGCAGTTTGACGTGTGTGTGTGTGTGTGTGTGCGCGCGGGCGACGGTTCGTTCGGGGCCGGCAGCTCGTTCGATTCCTACGCGCGAGCCGGGAAGTTTTCGTTTCCTGCAGCTTGCAACGGTTTTCAATGAGCGACAGAAAGGATCGCTATGTTCCCCGGGGGAAAATCGAAGCTGCTTTGTTGAAATAGGAGGTGGTTTTTTGGGAATCGGGAATTGTTTGCTTTTATCTAATGATATTGGCTATTATTTTCATTTTGCAAGGAATCTGGAAATATTTGTTGAAACCAATTTATAAAAATTTTGAACATATTTTGTGAAGGAAACTTTAATGTTCATTCACAGTTAAATTTTCATATTTTTAAATAATTTTCGTTAACAATCGCCATTATTCTTCCTATAAAAACTTTCTTTTATAATTGTTTAAAAAAATGAAATTGCACGAATTCTCCCCGATCAACCAATCGTACAAGTAAACTTTTATACAAGAAAGATCTCTTCAATATTCTCTTAGGGATATACCGGCCATTAATAATTTATGTACTTATCGTAGGACAAGCAAAAATACTTTCTCCCCCATAAAAACTAGCCCATTTACGACTCCGTATATTACACCGAGTCGACGGACCATTTTTTGTCCCGCGATATTTCGGACATGCGGGAAAAAGGTTTATACGTGCCGCGAAAAAGGCCAATAAAGCTCCTCCTCGGCTCCCGGGAAAGAATTAATAGACGCAAAAATAATCTCTATATATATTCCCCCCCAAATGATCCTCTTTCCCAGCTTAATGCGCTGATATTCTCTCGTCGGCGAGAGCAATTTTAGCCCGGGGCAGTAAAAGATAATAGTGTGAGCAATCTTGTGATTCCTTTGTGTCTCTCTCTCTCTTTTTTTAGAGTCCGAAAGTGCAGATAATGATGGGTCGTTTCCCCCTTGCCAGGCGTTTAAGCTTACAGCCCTCGTCGATAAGGAACAGCCAGGAAGATGGACCTCACAGGCATAATTCGAGGTGAGTCCAGCGATTATTTGTTCGTTATATGTGATTAGAAACGTTAAATTTGAGTTAGTCTGGACGTGATATTAATGGTTTAACAATTGACAGATAACATGCTTTTTTTTTTAAATTTAAAAAACAAATGCACTGAAAACTTTTACACTAAAAGGAATATTTATTTAAAAGATGTAGTTTATTTTAGTCCACATAAATTTTTGTTAATGTTTATTTATTTAAAAAAAAAAAAAAAACAATTTTATATTCGTTGCTGTTGAACATTTAGTAAAACACACTTTTTTGAAAAAAAAAAATGCAGCTACCTGTTTACAAAATAAATGGATCGTGACGTTCACGGGTGAAATGCACTTCACAAGAAACGTATTTTTACTGTCAAGAACTAAAAAAAAAACGAGTCTCGTTCCATCCGCCACTTCAAAAATATGCAAATTACCCAACGTTCCAAATAAACCTCCATCAACCTCTCGATTCATCCGAAATCCACGCAAATCGCCGAGCCGTTGCCCCCATCGACATCTCCGTAAAACACACATCCTCGCGAGCCATTTTTCCTCCGCAGACGTTCTCGAGTAGCAGATATCATATCCATTCGCTCTCGGCAGTAAACTCAAAGCGCGCCGTTTCAGCGTCTCCGCCGCGTAAATCGGAAGTAAACAGCTGGAGGAGGAGACGCGAGGCTCCATTGTGCTCGCGAGACCGGATTCTCTTCAAAAAAAGCCGCCCCCTCGAGTCGGCCGCGACTAAAGGAATCTCGCGCGAGTATAACACACGTCGAGCTTCCGGAGCACCCCGCCGAATAAATTCGCGAGATGTATCCTGCCGGTGGTGCATTTTCTCGCTTCGTGCTCACAAAGGGAGAGAGTAGACGGTAATCCGGCGGAACGAGTACACTGATTACCGTCCCCGCAGTTGGCTTTCTTCGCGCTTTTCATCCGGTTGTATTTCGTTGCTTTTTGTCGCTGTGTTAAATGGGCGGCTCTCTGGGTTATTTTGATCTTTGAATTGAGCTTTCAGAGACATCGAGGACTTCGATGTGTTTTTCTTTGTGTCTGACGTTTGGATAAGGTTCGAACGCGCGACTTTCAATTTGGCCGTTTCGAATATTGAAATTTTCGAGTGTACTATTGAGTCAGGATAACAGCCGCCGAGAAAATCAATATCTGTATCTTATCTTGTAATTTCAGTGGTTTGATGAATTGTGCTGATAAAAATAGTATTCTGTTTTGAGACAAGATAAAGCCTCGCTTAATTTTTAGATTTCTATACCAGTTCGATATCTTTTACGAATAAGTTTTTCAGGCTTTTACGAATAAATTGCTCCTTTCCCTTAACCTCTTTTCTATACGATTTCCCCAGTTTTCTAATAATCCATTAGAAATTATATAGAATTAATTCCCACAAATCCACCGATTCCTTTTTACATTTCCTCCTCGAAAGAAACGCAATTTTTTAATCCAAACTAAATCCACCTCTTCGCCCCCTCCTCATAGAAGCCTTTTACGCCTCTACAGATTTCCGCGAACGAATCATCGGGCGACGCATCGAATCCCAGGAACGGGAGAGAGCCGCCTCGCCTCTCTCTTCCACTTCCCCCCGTCGTTGCGCGCGAGAATCTACGAGCTCGCGCGCTCTTTTCTCTCCGCTCGCAGGCAGAGGCTTTTAATTTCGCGGAGTCCGCCTCTGTTTCCCCTTTGAAAGCCGGAGAAAGTCGAGCTTTCTGTAAGGAGAGAGCCTGCAATAATACCGCGGCGGGGCTCTTTAATGCGATCGGCGAACGGGGCGGGAGAAGGGACACCGCGCGGCTGAAAAGGGCGTCATTCGAACGCCGCCTCTGCGAATAAGCATCGGAAATGTCGAAGGAACGAGGGAGAGAGTTTCTTTCGCGGGGCGAAAAAGGAGCGAGCGACAGAGGAGTTTTTCTCGTCCGAGTTTTCTCTCGTGCATTTTTACAGCGGCGCAGTGGCTCTTTGTTTCTTTTCGTTGAGAGGTTAATTGTTGATTGAATCTTAAATGCAAGACGGGGGAGAAGGAAAGGAAAGCTATGAATTTTTATGGACGCTCTGCAGCGTGTTTTGTACCGGGAGGAGCTGCGATTTAATTTTTTGATAAAAAGTGTATTGCGATGGGAACAAATAATACATATGGATCGGTTTGAATGATGGTATATAGATTATATTGCGGTCGTAAAAAAGGTTATATTTTACTTTTGATTCTAACGAGATTTCAGCTTTATGCGCCGTAAATAAAACGTAAAAGTAATATTATTCACGATTTATACATTTCGCATAAAAATCAATCTTGTCCGGCGCTAAATTAACCTTCCAATCTCCGAGGAATTTTTAAAAATTCAATTTACAGAAAAGATTTTGGCACTTTAAACTCGGTCGGTCCGACCTAAACCGCCAGTGAATCCATTTGCGAAAGCATTGCGACTTGTCTTTGCATTCCGAAATGCCAGAGGCTCGCATTCAAAAAGTAAATTAACGTCGGCATTCCGCCCGAGGTATGCATTTCGTTGCAAGCATGCGAACCGCGTTTAGCGCAAAGCCATGCGGAGGCATTTTAATTTTGCGAAACGTAAAACTTTAGGAATTTAAAAATGTCGGGATATTGCGCTAATTACGTGTTTTGTACTTTTTTGCGGTTTCCGCTTTATATTACAATTTATATTGCATCTCTTTATATCTAAGCGATCTTTTAAAGCACTTAATTAAAACTATACAGGAGAATGAAAAGAAAGAATTACAAAATTACATAATTTTATCAATCATTTTAACGAGGGTGCGAATTACAAATTAAATTCTACAAAAGACCTTTAATTGCAATCAATTTATACAAAGTCTCATCGATCCCTTATAATTCAATGAAAATCCCAACAATCAATTTCCTCAATTCTCAATTGAAAGCCACAAAACCGTCCGCGTCGCCTATACAATTACAATTCAACAAATAATCGCCGCGCCTCCATTACACTTCCGTTCTCAACAAAACCCCTTCAGCTTTCTCCGCAATAAAGTCGCACAGAAAACGGCCAATTAACCGGCTGCAAAGGGACTCCCGGCCGCGATGCATTTTTCAAAAGGATCCCCCCGAACGCAGCGCCATCTATACTATACCCGGTGCCCGCAGGCGTCTCTTTAATTAATTAAATGAAATCGAACGATCTCCGGGAGATGCAGATTCGCCGCGACCCAGATCGTGAACGTTTTACAAAAGCGAGTCTTCGCACGGAATGAAAACGTTCCTCGAGAAAGGGGAGAGGGCTTTTTTCTCTTGCCATTCGTTACTTAGAAGCTGCCGAGCGGCGGGAAATGCTCTCGCAATAATGGGGAATCGAGAGCTAAATGTACTGTAGTCGTTAAATGCAATCAGTGCTCGATACTCATTGAGAGTAAGGGGTGTAACGGAGTCTGGGAAGTCTTGGAATTAAGCATTGAGCGATGATTCGATTTATCAATATTACGTTCGGAGCTGCTGTAATTAATAAGCATTTCATTGATTTAATTAAGCGCGCACTCGGCTCAAAATACATTCCCGCGTATAAATAAAACAAATTGTCTCTTATTAAACGTCTTCCTAATTTAATGCTCCTTCTATTATTTCAAATAATTTGTGAAAATTAAAGCGTGCATTTACTAGTGATTGCGTTCTAATATTCTTTAATAAGTTACCTTATGCCCGTAAATTATGATGATCACTTCATCTAATTTCAATATACAAGTAGTACAGCTACCGCCAACAACCCTCACTGTTACTATTCAAAGTAAAGAAATCCGCGCACAAAGAAAAGTAAACCAGAGAACTTTTTTAGAAGTTTTTTATTTAGTTACAAAATTAACGTCTTCTTGACTCAATTTCTAAATACGAACTGACAATTTTTCTCAAG
>UCOL01002129.1:0-28425 GCA_900474335.1 Ormyrus nitidulus
CGCTGAAGCGCCGCGAAAGCGAGGAAGACCGCGTAAGACCCGGGTCACCGTTGACACTACTAATTACGCGTCGGACGTAACCCCGGTTCACAGCGTAATTCCGCGAATAACTCGGGCGAAGGCAGCGAAGGCAAATCGTATGCATCGAGCGTGATCGCGCCAGCAAGCGCGATCTTAATCACCGGCTAACCTGAGTCCTCTTTTTCAGATAGATAAGAAAGAACTTCCAACAACGAGAGACGACATCAACGCGATGACGCGCCTCACCCTCACCCAGGAGGAAGACAAGGTGGAAGAGGAGACGCCGGACACCACCCAGGAAACCACCTCCCAGGACGACGAGACTTTAAGCCACCCAGACGGCTCCACCACCGGATGGAGCATAAGGAACTGGTGCTCTTGGAGACCGCCAGCTCCCTCAGCGATTCACGGCCTTTTGTCCGAGGCGAAGAAATTGAAGGACAAGGCCGCGCAGGCCCAGGAGCAAACCGCTTTCTCGGCCGTGGAAATATTCTGCCACGACTACGGCTTCCGCGGGACCGACAGCGCTGGACGCTACCCCCAGATTATGGAGGAGGAGCGTTACGCCGCGGAGAAAGCCCGAGCGGCTAAACTCCGCTTCCGCGCTCAGAAGGAGGCCGAGAAGCGTGAAGCGGCGATTCGCGCAGAGCACGAAGCCGCTCGTCAAACGCACGAGGCCGAGGAGGCCGAGATTAAGAGGAGACTGCGCGATTCGCAATACGAACGCGAGCACCCGAGGCAGGTGACCTCGCGGTCCTGCATCGTGTGTGGCCACCCCAATGTGGCGCGTGGGCGCGAATGCCCTAACCGGAAGGACCACCGGCGGTAATTGTAGGCGCTGAGCGCCGTCGCGAATTTGCCGCTGTAAGCGCCGTAAGTGCGTTATCGCTATGGTGCGTCGCGGGTACAATAGCCTGCGAATTCGCTAAAGAATAAAGTGTATTTTCTTACCAAACCTTGGCTACTTCATTTGGTGACCACCCTCGATCCCGTTCCTACCCGTTGCGACGACCCCGCACAGGTTGTACTAGAGAGAGAGAGAGATAGATAGATAGATAGATAGATATTCATTTATTTGTAGCGATTACAAAAGATTTTAAATACAGTCAACGGGATTAAAATACAGTGAGCAAATGGAAAAATATAAAGATAAAAAATAAAGATAAAAATAAACATTCGAAGTCAAGTAAAATAAAATTAAAAATTAAGTAAAAATATTGCACATAAAATCACAGCCATTATAGCCATCACAGCCATCACAGCCATCAGAATACTTATAATACTGTAAAATATTGCACATTATGATATCACAGTCATCCTAATACTAAGTAATACTATGAGTAAGTCAAGATTGTTAAAATTAGTGATATCACATAAATGCTCACAAACGTGTTAAAATTCTCGGTACAAATACTTATTTTATGACTCGAATACCTATCAGTCGCAATCTAAAACTATTAGAGAGAGAGAGAGTACAAATACTTATTTTATGACTCGAATACCTATCAGTCGCAATCTAAAACTATCAGTCGCAATCTAAAACTATTAGAGAGAGAGAGAAAAAGAGAAGGCGCCCGCGACCAAAAGAGCCGAGGAGTGACAGGACGTGGGGTGAGAAGCGTAGTTCGGGGCTTTCTTTCGGCGCGGCACGCGGGGATTCGGCTCGCGCGTAGGCCCTCTCCTCCTTGGTATAATGAATTTTAAATTGGCTCGCATTTATAATACAGGCTCGTCGACGGCAGGCCTGCCAAGCCGCGCGCCGCGATGAACCGGAGATGACAAAGTGAAATCGTTCGGCGAACATCCTTAGACGCGCTCTCTTTCGGTATTAAAATTGAGTTCCGCAAGCGGCAATTGCACTTCTCTCTCCTCGTCCGCTGACGTGAAAATTCGCCAATTTCATTTTTAATGGCTCCATTTTCGTCGCTGCCTTTGTTCTGCGGATTTCATTGATCGCGGAATGTTTCTTTTTTTTTTTTTTTACTTTTATAATTCAAATACTGGTCAATATTAGGTATTAACCTTTCAGTTTAAAATTATCATGGAAAAAGTATCGATTCTCGTAAATCGCAACTGCATTATAATTTTATTGCATAACTGAAAGATTTCAATTGATTACGATCCTTATTTGTGGTTGGAAAAGATTTATAAAACTGTATAGCGAGGCTTCTCACTTACGACGGGGCAAAATAAGGAAAAAAAACGACCGCAGAAAATGACAGAAACGCAAACTCCATGATGAATAATCGCCCGAACGCCACCTCGGCAATCGCGAAAAGCATTGGAATAATAAATTCGTACATTAAAATCCAGATCTAAAAACATTCGAGAAAACGAAACGACAACCGCAGCGCACTACTACCGTAAGCCTCTCTCTCTCTCTCTCTCTCTCTTGCGAGCGGGGGCAAAAAAAAATCCGCGGCCGCGCTCGTTGTGTCTATATCCGTAAAAATAGTCCGAGCATAAACTGACAAGGCAAATCGCGCAGACGTCGCTTTGTGCATCGGTAGCAGCCCGTGCAGTGCTCGGCAGTATCTCCCGCCGCAAGGCTAAACTGCAATCAAACGTCAGGAAGCTGCACGTCCGCGCGCGCGGAGAGAGAGAGAGAGAGAGAGCGGCATGACGGAGGCATCACGCGCACGCGGTGCTCGCTGTAATGCGATTGTTGGGCCAAGTGGCACGAGGACGAACCTGCGCCGGACAAGCCCCCCGAGACAGGTAATCGCGGCCTTACGGCTCGGGCCGAAAATAGAGAGAGAGAGCCGCGAGCCATGTGGTCAACGTCGGCCGAGCAGTCCGATATATAAACACCCGCGGCGCGGCCCACACTCTCGACGCGAGCGCAACGCGTAAAAAAAAAAACAAGCGCACTTTCCTCTCGCTATCGTTACGCGGACGCCTGTCTTTGATCTTCGCTCTCTCGCGCGAGCGCCGGGCTTCTGCGCCGATGAAAATCCAAACGGGGGACTTCCCGAGACGGAAATAGGACGACTTCGGGGAACTGGACAATTGGCGCTCGCTGTGAAGACGTTACGTATCGGTGGCCTCACTTCGGCGACTGCCTCTGGTGCGGCTCTGAGTTAAAGTAGGCGTGCTACGAGATCGCGGCGTAAAAGGCTTGAAGGCGAAGTTCTCTCGTTACTTCGATTAATATATTTAAGTTAGATAAACAGAATACTAATGATAATTATTTGACGTAGAACCGCAGGCGGCTAATTAGCCAATCGAGGCAACGGCCGTAAATTCTTAACCAGAAAATCTGAATCTATTACTTTCAATTAAAATCCTTAATTAGAGCGGCGAAGTAAATAAACTTGGCGCGCTGCCTCGGCCGGAAAGTCCGGGCATTAAATCCCGAGTTACTACCCAACTACTCCAGAAATCGAGAATCGACTTCTCCGAAGGCGAAGCTCGAAGCACTCTCGACTCCTCTGCAGCTGACCGTTGCAGCTCGGGCGTACTTCGTTGCCCGGCGTAAAGTCGTCCGGGGCTCTTTTCCAGCCGTATAACTCGGCGCAGTCCAGCAGTTTCGCCTATCCGCGGGGCGGCGGCGGCGGCGGCGGCGGCGGCGGCGGCGCTGCAACAACATCGAGCCGCGCAGGATGTTAAACTCGAGAGGTTTTCGTTACGGTGGCTATATAGAGGGGGAGTTCCATTCGCAGGTGCGCGCACACGCCTACGCCGTATATATACATAGGGCCGGTGATACCCCGGAAGGTAGCGCGTACTTTAACGCCCCCGGGGCAGAGAGAGAGAGAGAGAGAGAGGGAGTCTGTAAGTTAGCCACGTACAATTACCATACATCTCCGCTCCAGTAACTCGTAGCACAGTTACAACGTTTGGACGGCTGTTATGGATGGATATCCCCGAGTCGGCGGCGGACTGCTGCTGCTGCTGCTACTCTCTCCATCGCGATTCCCGGCTCTCGTTTGCAGCGCGAGCCTCCTCGAGTAACGCCGTGTGTCAATCTCGGAGAGATGCTGCCGCCAACTCGAGTCCGCGGCTCTTCTCTCGAGATCTCCGACTGCTTGGACGATATAGTCGGTTTTACGCGCGAGAGCGACCCTCCCTCGCAAGCTCTCCTCCTGTCATCTCGAGATTACTTTCTGCTCCGCACTGCTGCCTGGACTCGGTGCCGAGGCCAGGCTGCTGGTTAGGAAACCTGAACGTGTAAACCAGAGGGAAGCGGTTGCGATGGAAATCGAAACTTTCCTGCGCCGCAATTTCTCGTGTACATAGAGTGATTCTACAGATTTTCATTTATTTTCTTATCAGAGCAAAAGGAGCAAGAAACGCCCGTTATTACTGGCAGATGCGTTTGCTGCTTCCTGTTGCCAAAAGATCGAATCGATTCCTTCCACTCCGTTCTCGTACGCAGGCTGAAACGAAAAAAATTCTACGCTAACACAAGTAATTGAATGGGCAAAAGCATTTTAAAAAAGATTTAATCGCCGGGGAGTACAAAAAAAAATTAATTGGGCGGAGCAGGAGGCGCTCCGGAGATTCTCCTCGTTTCGCACGAGATTGTAAATGCCACTTGAGCCGTGGAATCTGTCACCCTGACGCTTTGCGGCTTTTTTCTCGGGCAAAACTGTCGGGGGGGAAGCGTCTGCCGAGCGCCGCGTGGAGTGAGATTTAAAACAATTACAAGGATCTCGAGGAGGAGAGGAGGGGGAGGGGGGCGAGCTAATCTTGAGGGCGGTTTAATTAAAAGTGGTGCCAACTGACGGGTGGCCATCGATCAACACTCCCGCAGCGCCAACTTTCCGACATCGCACGAAATGACGTGCACGCCACGGAGACATAATTGTCTCGTTTAATAAATCGCGATCGCAAGATCGATGTGGCGAATTTAAGTTGCCCTCTCGGACTTTTTCAATTTTGTTTATTTTTTTTTTCAGTGAAATTGTTTTTTATAGTTTTATTTTCGGTCGAACTACTAACTACAAAAGTAAGACATCGAATGAAAACAAGAACATATGTTTTGCTTTTTCCACAGACATCATTACAAGTAATTTGAATCGGTCAATCTTAGTAAATTACAGCTTCGGCAAAGAATTTTTTTTTCCGAATTAAAAGATTAAACAATTATTTGTCCCATCCCATCAAAAGGCCTTATTAAAATTCCCTCCGCCAAACCGAAAGAAACTTCGACCCCGACCGAAGAAGCGCAACAGCGGGTCAGAAAGAAGATTCGATAAAAACCGCGGCAGCCCGCGATGGATGACGGTGGGCGAGCGACGCCTTGGAACGCGAAATATGCGCGACACTCCGGCACGCGCTGAATCAAGAACAACAACCAGCCGGGCGAGAGAGCATCTCGGGGCGTGGAATGCGAGAACCACGCTCGGCACGCGTCGAGAATGTCCACCGAGTGACGACCGAACCGCGCGCGGGTGTCACTCTCCGCGGGGAGAAGGCGGACACTCGTCCCGGCCCCCCTTCGGCCGTCTGCGACGTCGTCTTCAAGACGGATCGGCTCGGGACGCGGAGGAATTGCGCGAGGCGACTCTTGGCGAAGTGGGCGCTGAAAAATCGCTTTCCGACTGCTTTCGAAATAAGAGGTTTTACGGATATTTTTAGATTGCTGGTATTTATTATCGAGTGATTTCGTTTTTTAGCTTCTACGTGTTTTTAAACAATTTCTGTGGTCAGTTGTAATCAAAAATAAAAAAGTTTTGTAACTCATTCTCTGATAATAGTTTTGATAAAGATTAAAGTGTATATTTAAGACCTTTTTCATTTTTATAATCGATGCATATCAAAGCGTCGGAGTTCTCATTGAAGTGCGTTTAATTCAAAATTTATAGTCCAGCCTTCAATACCAAATATCAAATTTTATTCTCCGCATGCTCGAGCAAATACACCGTCTTATTGAGCTTTCCGTCAATGGATTCCTAAAAGCACATAGCCTTTTAAAATTAATTATTTTCCGGAGCCAAAGGCCCGGAAGCTAATGAACGAGATGAAACTGAATTTCGCTCTTTCTCTCTCTCTCTCCCTCTACGCTCGATTTGATCTAACGCGGCGAAGAAAATAAAAGGAAGAAAAGCGAAGGCAGGAGCGGCGGGCAGGCAGTCCGATTCCTCTCTGCCCACACGAGATGATAAGCAAAAGCTCTCTCCAATCCTCTCAAAGCTTTTTCAAATTGCGAAAGTCGAATCTTTCGAATCGCGCGCGGCTTTGATCCCGCAGCACAGGAAAGTCCAAGTGAACTCGTCCGGGAGGGAGACTTTGTTGTTAAAAGCCGCTGCTTTACATTTTCTTTTGGGGGGGCGAGGCGCTCGGAGCTTTCCCGCGCCGCGGCACGAGAGAAGAGCTTATCCGCGAAAGGGCGAGTCAACTATACTCCACCACCCGTAGAACTTTGCCGCGTGTATAAAGCCGCGAGAGATGGATAGATAGAGAGACGAAGAGTGCAGCCGAATCCGGACGTTATGGAAAGACGATTCGAAGCGGTAGACTCGCCCCTCTCTCTCTCGGGGGGCTGCAAAAAGGGAAGGGGGGTGAAAAGGATCGCACGGGAGGCTCGCGTGCAGCGCGGTCATCCCTCGTCTTGTCCGAGAATTTATGCTCGTTGTCCCTACAAGCATCCTAACTAGTCCGGCCACTTACTTACTCCCTCCAGAGCCACCCCAAGACTGCAAGGACTCGAGGGGCAGCACTCGCCCTTAAAATATCACCTACCGGCAGCGGCGGCGGCGGCAGCGGCGCGGGGCCGCTTTCACGAGCGCGCGCACGAGCCTCTCCGCCTTTATCTGACTTGTCGACGCGCGACAGTGCGGAGTCGCCGCCGCTGCTGCTGGCCGGCAGCGCTCGCCTAACTTCTTTTCGGCTTTTACGAGGAAAGGGGCAAGGAGAGGCAAGCTTTAAAGCCCGCGGCGGCGATAGCGAGGGGAGAAAAACTACTGCGGGGTCAAGCGGGCCGAGTCGCGCTTTGCATTTTGATTCTTGCGGCTCGTAATTCTTTATTTGGATTTATGGCGGGGGGTGGAGCTTCCCCGGGCTCGATTACGAATTGTTATGCTGGCTTTTAAACGCGCCGAGGAAAGTTAATCTGATGACACGGGAGTAGATAAAGGTGGCTCGCTGATCTAACGTGAATTATTGTGGCGCGGTCAAGCTTATTTTAGTTTTTTCTAAATCTTCGGGGTTTCTTGGCTTTTTGTCCAATTTTACGAAAGTTTTGTACGAAAGACGAAACATATTTAGGTGGACTACCAGATCACAACTAATTAAAAAAAAAGAGTCTAAAAACACTCTCTATGAGCCATTGTTCCCCGAGAAGTTTGCAATTCTCAAGTCACTTCCTCAAATCAGAATCCCAGGAATGGCGGTAAAAAAGAATAGCGGTGCAGGGGGAGTCCGTCTGTACCCCGAGCTCTCCCCATCGACTGCTCGTAGCGCGTAAAGCGAGAATTTACATAACCTTCCGAGAGTTTTATCGCCTCGCTCGTAAGGCGAGTAGCTACCACTCGCGAGAGAGGTAGCCTCTCTTTCTCTCTCTCTCTCACTATCCCAGCGAGATCTGCGCCGAGGAGAGAGAGAGAGAGAGAGAGAGCAGTTGCGGCCAGTACCGTCGGCTTTACGCCAAGTTCGCGCCGCGTTTTATCCTCCGGATCCTCCGTGTGGGAGTGTTCACCGAGATACGCGCGCAGCTCCTGTACAGTCAGGAAGTAACGCAAGCCTCACTCTCTCTCTCTCTCTCTCTTTCTTACTCGGGAGATTTATGGTTATCCGAAAAAGAGAGGGAAAAACGCGCGGGCAAAGAGAGAAGGAGAGCGGGACGGCAGAACTCGAGTTGATTCCGTTTAAGTTTCCATGCGTGCGTAGCGTCGAGGGAAGCCACCTTTTGCGGAGATGTTACGAGAGAAGCTATAGTTTCGAGTTGCGCGAACAAGAGCTTATCGGTCGAATTGTTCAAGCTGGATGGCTCTACTATGAGGTGTTATAAATGACCCTTTTCTATTGGTTCGCGCGCTTGGAACGTAAAGCAAGGAAAGTGCTTCGTAAAAAAGATGTCATAAAAATCTTTCGAGCAATTGCTCGGCGAAACCCGAAATTAGACCGGGGCACAGTAAACCGAGATAATTTCATTAGCCCAAACCTTATTAAGCATGTAAATATTAATTATTCGTGGCGATGGTCTTCCAAGTACCCCGCAAATAGCCGTAATTTGTCGTCTCCCTCAACCCCGGGCTCCTCTTACATTTTCCAACACATCTCCGGCACCGGAGGCCAGAAAAAAAGAGGCTCGTCTCCGTGCATGTGTCGCTCCGGCAGGCACATTTATCTGGCCATTATCGGGGCTGTATAGCTCCCTCTCTCTCTTTCTCCCGCAGCCTCTCTTTAACGGGCCGATGTTATACGCACCCTTGGGTTTAACGAACCGCAAATGCGTTGTTTTAACGACGTCGTTAATATTTAACCAAATATCCCGGGTCGCCGACGGGAGAGAGAGAGAGAGAGAGAGAGAGTGAGAGAGATGCTCGCGCGCGACCTCTGATGTGCGGTCGGCAGGTATACCTACTGCCCGGGCCAGCAACGACCGGACAAGATTAAATTAGGAACATGATATTTTGCGAGTGAATCTTGCGCAAAGTATCATGCGCGGATTAATGCCCGCTGTAATGAGATGAATTTGAGGGGAAAAACGCGGCGCCGAGGCCTGCACCTGCCGGGTATACGGGTTAATTTTGACGAAAGTGCGCGAGTACGGGAGATCGAATTCTGAATTTTGTATGAACAATGGGGCCTCTTTCGAACTCATTATTAGAAATTTCAATAGATTTTTAGAAAAATTCATCATATTTTTATCAATTTTGTACTTGCAGTTTACGTATTTATTTTTTAACGTTAAAATTTTAAACAATTTTAAAGAAAATCTGTAATGTATAACAAATTTTAAATAAAATTAAGTCATTTTAAGAATTTTTGAGGCTCTTACAATCTTGTCAATACAATCTCACTGGAATTAAATCTGTATTGTCAAACAAGGCCGATAAATAATTATCTACTTTAGAAAATTTACTTTCTAACCTACATTTCACTTCGAATAATATTTAAAGCTTTTGCCCGCAAATAATTGACAAGCTCCTCGCAGAAAAATCGCGAGACAGTAGCTCATCAAAGGTCGTTCCAATCAATTGGAAATCAAGTTTCAGTCCTCGACAGTTACTTCCCCGTAGAAGTTTCGGAAAAGCTCTCGTCGTCACGCAGAGCCTTCCAGCGAGCTCCGGCCGGCACTCGGGGCTCTCTCTCTCAGCTCTCGGCGCGATTTCGGCCGAGAGCCCAGAGAGAAAAAGCAAAGGCTCTCAAGCTTCTTAATTGCGTCTATTTATGCCCCTTTGCTTCCGCTCGCGCCAACGAAAGGAGCGTACGTGACATGTTTATGAAGAGAGCGCCCGGGCCACTAATGCCCGCTGCCCTCAATCAAGCCGCGCTCCTCTCTCCGTCTCCTTCGTTCCTTACCTCCCTCGGCCGTTTTTCTCGCTCTTCCACCGAGTTTCGCCCCTTCGCCTCTCTCTCTCAAGAGCGTATTGATCTTTGGGTGGGGGCGCTTTGATCTGCCCCTGTCTCTCTTTTCTTTTCACCCTCATCCCTTGCTCTCTCTTTCTCTCTCTTTCTCGCGCACGGAAATCACACGCACGTACACGCGAATAATGGAGAGCGAAGTGCGTAAAGCTCTCCGTGAGCATCCGAGTTCGGCGGCCGAATTTTTCTCTGCGGCCGCCACGGGACGTAATTAGAAAAATGAGTTAGCTCTCTCGAAGCGCAGTAGTTAGAGGACTTTCTCTAGGATTTGTGTCCTGTCGGGACACGAAGAAGAGTATACTAAGCAAGAAAAGTTGCTCGCCGCTGAGACTCTCTTTATGGACTGATCTTTTTGTTAAATGATTAATTTTGTCATTATTCACGACATGCCATGTTCTGCGTGTTAGGCGTGCTTTATGAGAATTCGTAAATAATACATTTTTATAGCTTATTTATGGATCTTCGAGATGGCCTTAAATTATGCTTCGATTGCGTATTTACAATATTTACGAGAGTGATTTGATCATTTTTATATTTAGTTAAACTAAAAGGATAATTATTAACAAGAAAACATGGAATTACTCGGATGTTTACAAAAAACTTGGATACTCCTTTAATATAGTTAAATAATAATGGCACAAAAACCAGAACAAAGGCGGCTGAAAACGTACACTAAATAACGAGAATAATGTTCTCTCAACAAAGTCGGCAAATATCTCATAAAGAAAGGCAAAGCAACCTAGAAAGCGGCAGGTATATATACAGCGAACGCGCAAAAAATGGAACTTTTGAATGTACACACCGATCACAAGAATGAGCTTCCAGAGCGAAAAAAGGAACTATTGTCTATATTGAAATAGCCCCGGCGAGCAGCCGCGTTGCGCCAGGGGTAAACAAAGCCCGAAGATAAAGAAGATCGAAGGATAGTAGGTGGCTAATTGGAAGCCTCGGGCAGCCGAGTAAACGATCGTTTTTCCAACTGAAAAATAGCGATTCAAAGTAATTTAGCTCGGCGCTCGCTTCGGCCGCTCTCTATAGATCACGCGCGGAGCTCGCTTCGGTGTGAGAATATTTAGGGAGGTAATAGCCGATATATATTTTGCTCGAGAGCGCCACGAGCCCGAGAGAGAGAGAGAGAGAGAGTGGCCTCGTAAATTCCTTTTCAGATGTCCCTGTCTTTTATGTTTTGCGAGAGATAGAGAGAGAGAGAGAGAGAGAGAGAAAGGAAAGGGCGCGCTTTAATTCCTATCTGCGAGCTTCGTGTTTCTAATTAAATTTACTTTTCTCCCGCGATTCCGATAGCGGTAATGTTTCAGGCAACTTTAGTTGTATGCCACCATTCTATATTTAAGGGTCCATAATTCTTTTCTAGAAATTAATCTTTAGCCTTTCGTATTTTAAATTCGCTTAATTATAAGTAGATTATTTTCGTTTTAAATCTCATTTTTTTTAAATCTACTTTAAGAACGCAAATCGTCGCTTTTATACTCGTGTAAAATATAATAAAATTCCTTAATTCGAGCGCATTAAAAAGACGCGCGAGATTAATGAAATAGAAATCCGTCAAAGCTCGAGGCGTCTTCAATTAAAGCTCGTCCTCTCGCATATTCTTACTGTTCCGGTAATTAGACGAAGACATGGCCCGAAGGGCCAAAAGCGACTTCCCGTTTGTAGTAACTAAGTGCGTTTGACAACGGAAGCTCGTGTCTCCCCCTTTTAGCTTACTTTAGCCCTGAGCGATTTCTCTCTGAAACAGTAGGATGTCGTCGCGACGATGCGCTATACGGTAGATTGTTCGCAAAGGAGCGTTTCTTGCGCTCCTGATCTGGATTTCCTGATTAGCTTTGTAGCATAATTCACGCACGCATGTTGACTTTGCCGAGTATAGAAGATAATTCAATTATTTTCTGGGAACTGTGAAATTCGATCTTTGATCGGCAGGATGCCTTTGTTGCTCATAAAACAAATTCTGCAATAATGTTTATTCAATCGCTTACAATTTACCAACCTTTCTTATTCAGTGTTTGAATTTACACACGTGTTATTATTGTCCTTGTGGATTTCTTCCGCTCATTCTCATTGAAATCCTACAGTCAGCGTTTGGCAAAAGCCTCGAAGCTTCAGTGCAAACGTAGCCCAATGAAATAGCCATCAATCGCAGAAACGCTTAGAAGCTTGTCAACTGACCTCTCGCGCTGGACATCACGCGCGCGTACTTATACACCGTCGGAAAGGGTGGCGCAGAGCGCACAGAAATCCCCCTGAGAAACTCTTAGCCAATAAAACGAAAACTCCCTGATCGAGTGTGTCCGGCAACTCTTTCGTCCGGTGGCCGTAACAGGCAGCGGACTCTGGTGGGCGTCTGTCTCGCTCGCCATAATATTAATTTAATAACTCGGCGGAACAATTGACAGGCAATAAAGTGCCTGGCAATCAAGAGTGCGCACGCCCCAACAGTTAAGGGAAACCCTTTCGCGGCAGAAAGAGCAGAGAGACGCGTACAGGAGAAAACGAGTCAACGACGCCGAGGAGAGAGAAAAGGGGTGGAACGGCGGAAAAGAGTGTGGAAGCTGTGTGTGCGTTAGGACAAACGGCGGAGCTGTGAGCGATTCAACCCTTCTGTTAGTGTCACTCGGGACCGAATACTTTGCCTCCGTACAATGGGTAGTTGTTCTTGTTGATTTCATCGCACGTCGCTCAAAGCCCTCTGGGAATCAAGAAAGGGTCAAACGGCTAAGAATCCCATAGGGCCTGCATTACTTTGGACAAACTTATGGCTCCGACTGACGTAGTCCTGCGCGTTACGTGCCAAGGCAATTTCGAGGAACCTAATTAATTACTTTAAATTAATCTAACTTTTTTCGCACAAACAGTCGATTGCGCGAAAATTTGATTTTATTCAATAAACCACATTCGTAAATTCGTTGCCACTGTTTTGTCATCAAAAAGATTTGATTTCAGTTTCGTGCGATAAATTTCATTTAATTTTTGTTATTTTTTAATATAATAATATACAAAGCATAGCTATATTATATCTAAATATCACATATTAAACTTGATAAATATGTTTATAAAAATATTTTTTTAACAAATTTATTATTACACATTTCATTCGTGAATAACCGAGTTCTCGACACCGATCGAATTCTCGTGCAACTAAAATTTTGGTCAGCGAAATTCCTCGGCAGCCGCTTCTGCGGCGGTTAAATTCGTCCACTTTAAAGCTACAAGAATAATGAAAGACCGAAAGTGCGATACGCGAGCTTTCCAAGTACCCCCAATCGTAAATTACTCGAAATCTGCAGCTAGCCACAATCACATAAAGTATGTTCGACTCCCTCGGCCGCAATATCAAAGTGCTTCAATTTTAACCAGCATGTCAAAAGCTAATTGCCCGTACCTACTTCTCTCTCTCTCTCTCTCTCTCTCTCTCTCTCGGAGCTGCCAGGGCAGATATCGCTCTCCCCTCGTCAAGCCGCGCCACGAGCCGTATATATATCCGTAATAGCGCGTTCGCGGCGATCTATATAGACTCTCGGCTCGCGTGGCTGTCTTCTCTCGAGAGCTGTCAATCCCCGGGCCAAAGTCCGCGAAGCAGCTCGCCACTGCTACTCTTCGGGGGATCATCATCGTCGCCAGCTCCCGCTCTTCTTTGTCTCTCTTTATCGGGCGGCCTCTCGAGGGGATCTCGGACTCGCAGGCCACCTCTCGTGCTGCCGCCGCCGCCGTCGTAACGTCACGGGGGCATGCAAACTCGATGGACCCTTCGACGGCCAAAAATAGAGCCAAAGTCCGCGGAAAAGGCGCTTGATGCGCGCAGTGGAGGTTTCGCGGAGGAAAGAGACTAGCGGCGCGAGCGCGGGGCGGAGAGAGAGGGAATCGATAAAAAAAGGAGACTGTGTTACGAATGATTTACGGTGCCAGGGCTAAAATTAAATACCCCTTGTGCGCCGGGCTTGAGAAAAAAATCGTTGCATAGTACATTTTCCGCACTCTCTGCTATATTTTAGTTTTACTGCTGGCGCTAAATTTGTAGTATGATACTTGAAACTTCTATCGGCATTGCTTGAGAGGCTTTTTTAAATTGCAGCTTCTGGAGTTTACTTTAGCGAATAACAGTTTTTATGTATATAAAGCTCGTAAAGATCTTTTATGATATGTGGGACATTTTAATCGGCGACCGCAAATATCTCTGGAAATAAGCGAAGTGGAAAAGATGTTTGAGACAAAAGCTGTTCGATTCTTTAATAATAATGCATATTATTAAAGAAACTTAACTCGCGTTAAAGAAAAATTATTTACGAGGTCCACATATTTTCTCCTCATCGGCAAGTTTCTTAAAACGTATTATAAAGTTATTTTCACATCAGTGCTGTGCACCTGCAGGTGCAAAAATTGGATTCGCTCTCACCGTCCTTCCTTTAATCCTTTTCTCATTTCTTCGCAGCCTCGATACTCCAATTCCTTCGCGTTATCTCCTTTCATGCCTCCGTTTCTCCCTCGCTCAATTTCATTCATTTCTTTAACCACAGCATTTTCATCTCTCTTCCCCCCGCATTGCCCGGGTATTTTCTTCCTTTTTCAAGCCCCGCATTCTTTAGCACTATTCATCTTATTTTACACTGTCCAGCTATTTTTTTTTTTTTTCATTTAACCGAGTGCAATATTTATTCTGCAATCGGATCAATTTTTGGATAACAACGATTATTACAAAATGCGCATCATAATCGCAAAGTTGAATTGTCAGTTTACAGCCAATCCAACTTGCGCTCGAACATTTCCAAGACAGTCTTGAGTAAGTACATGTACAATGTCGAGGACGTCCATTTGACCGATGCAATCCAGCAGGACGTGCTCCGATGCTCAGCCAGGGCTATATATCGCATCATCTCACGAGATAGTACTTGTGCCGAGGAGGATGCTGCCGCTGCTGCCTGTTACCGCATCAATTCCCCGCAACTACTGCGCACCGAACGAGTAATTCCTCCCTCCCTCTCCCCCTCGTGTGCTCTATGCTTCGGAGGAAGACGGCGGAGGAAAGCGTACACGGAGAAGCGCAGGAAGAAAGAGAGCCACCGGGATAATTTGCCCTCGGAAAATGACAGGGTGCGCGTTCTCGCTCGCGTCCGGCAGCCAGTGCAAGCCGCGCGCACCGGAGAGCTTCTATATCCTCGGCAGGCTGTGCAGTCGCGGGGGCTTACATCGCGAAATTGATGCACGCGAGCTTGGGATTTGCGCTTCGATGCAGCCGTGACCTCTGACGAATTGTGAAGCAACTTTTTAATAAAGCGTTTCGTCATCGGGTGTATCGAAATAAAGCAAGTTTTTAAAGGTAATAAGCAGAATACGTATAGACGTACCTTGAGTATTTACAATGCAAACCGACCGATGATAGCGAAGATCAATCTTCGGGTAAGCAATAATTAAGCGAGAAATTTTAAGCTTGACAATAAATCCATCGCGCGCCAGGCCGGGAAGAGCTAAAATACACGGTGTGTTTCGCAGCCGAGAGCGGAAGCGCTCGATTTCACGGGGCCGCGTTCGCGAAACAAGATAAATGGGCCTTATCGTTCTTAGAGGCGCGATAGGGTTTTTCTTTTCGAGCGCGCGAGTCGCCGCGTGTGCCCTTAAAGTAACCACGTATACCTCGTACGGGCGATAGTCCGCACTCTTCCCCATAGGTAGCCCGGGAGAAAGACCATTCGTTACGTGGCTGCGAACAAGAGCAATAAACGTGCCAGAGAGTGCAGTAACGGCTGAGACGTTATACGCAGGGAATATACAGCGTCGCTTGGCCGGCCTTTATAGGTCTACTTCGGCACGACCCCCGAGAGACCCGATTTGTCAACTCGTTAAGAGGAACTCGTTTTAACCCCCCCGGTAATTGAGAGCCGCGCGCCTTCCTTCACTTTGGCTCATTCGCGGGAATGGACATCTTCGAAATTTGAGGTTATTGCTCAGACTCTTGGAAAATTTGGCGCTCGGCGAAGAGTCAAGATTTCGTTTGAAGCTTTATTTAGAGTTTAATGTTACTGTGTGACCGCAATAAAGTAATATAAATAACAAGAAAAATACAATATCATTGCGTAACAATTGTTTTATTTGTAATGTTCATTTTGCAAAAATTAAATTAAATCTTATTTATTTCTAATCAGGAACCATAGAAAACTTATTTCTATTATTTGTAATTATTTGTAAATTTGTTAACTTTTTTCTTTTTTTTTAGCCAGTCAGACGAGCTCTTAAGCACAAATTTCATATTTTCGAAGAACAAAAAGAGTTCAACTGGTGAAAAAAAAGTACTACCATTGATAAAATTAATGGGTCGATCGAAGTAATTAGCTGATTTATCGCAACGAGCTCGGAAACGTGCCCCTTTTTCAATTTCAATCTTTATATATATCCAGCGCGGTCATCGAAAAAAGTGCCCATCCTCAAAGAGCCGCCTCCTACCGACCTAGAACGTGCAGGCTTCAATCGCGTGATCAAAAGTAGAGCTGCACTTTAGCCCTCCCCCCTCGTGACATCGGCGTGGGTGTGGGCTCGTCCACAGACACGTGCAGCTACGACGTGTCGGGTCCTCGTGTGTCCCGGTCAGCCAGTTAGTACACAAACAGCGCACACAGCTGCCGCTGCCGCCGCCGCTGCTGCCCGGGTTATAATGCTCGCTCTTCGTGACGGATGTCGGGACGTAGCCCATTACGGCGAATAGAGAGCCATTGGTCACTCGGCGGCGCGCGAGCGTACCTCAAATTGACGAATGGTAATGAGTTCGCCTTGTTAAACGGCTAGCACGCGCGCGCGAGAGAGAGAGAGAGAGCACGCCCGGCAACCTGCTCCGGAGAGGCTTCCAGACATGGAATTAAACCTGGTCTATATCTAGCCGGAGCAGCGGCTCTTTGTGAGACGACTCGGGCGTGAATGGGTGGGGTCACGCGCTACCAAAGATGGATTAATATTCGTCCTGCGAATTAACGTGCTGGACGGAGGGTTATCGCGTGCTTCTCGAGGATGAAAACGCGAGAGATTTTTTCGAGACCGATGCGGAGCTGTAATTGGCGAGAGTTTTTCTTCGTTTTTGCAAGGCCGTAGTTTCTAAAGCGCCTTTTCGTGAAAATAGACGAATATAAAACTACTTTGAAACAATAAAAACTACGAATAAATGCAAAAACTGGAACCTATTTAACAACTGCTATAAGAAATATTCCAATACCGAATTTTTGCATCCCCCGCGAGTAGAGGACTTGCAGAAAGTTAAGCAAAGTTCTATCTCAAAAGAAGTACTTTCCCATTCCGCTGTACTTTACACTTTCCGCATTTGATCCGATACATCTTCGTACATAGCCTCAGCCTCGCTCCTCCAACTTGGCGAAACTAAATTTCCATCCAGCGGCGCGTTACGGCTCGCGGCCTCGTTCATTTTTCCCGGCGCGCGAAGTTGGGCGGCGGCCCGGCAGCTCCGTGAAAAGAATTTCAAGGCGAAGGCGCTTCGACACGTCGAGATCGGTCCGAAGCTCTCCTCCGCTCGCTTCGAAAGCTGCTACTTGCGGGGCTACTCCCGTTCACCTAAGGATATCCCCCTGCGGACCGGGCGGCCGCAATACCTAACGGAGTTTATTCGACATTGTTGAATGGCGTCAGTTGTAAAAATGATAACGGATGACCCGGGAGAGAGAGAGAGAGAGAGAGAGAGAGTGCGAGCGAGAGAGTGGCCGCTGGCAACGGGGCCCCACTGGGTAATGAAGTACGGTCAGTACGGCCAGCCCCTTCGCGGCCTCTCTTCCTCCTTTCTCGGGCGAAGCAGAAAGAGCCGGCAGTCTAGACGCGCATCAAACCCCTCTGGTATAGAAGCGAACAATTTACACCCTCGCGCTCTCTCTCTCTCTCCGACTCACTGTCCGTGCGGGGCTCGCTCTTTTATTCGCCGGATGCATTGTTGCGCCGAGGCGCGCGCACACGCGGAAATGCACAAATTGTTCGATCTCCCGAGTCGAACCTGCCGCGGGGCCTGAGATATGTGCGATGGGGCTTAGTCACTCGCTAACGATTACGTCTCGCGTCTGACGTACGTATATGTGCCTTTTCGCGCATTCTATATGCGCGTGCTTACTATTCGCAGCCGCTGACTTTTATTCGATCCCGAAACGGTTTCGCAATTTTTCGTCGCGGAGAGGGGGTGAAATTCAGTGTTTTTGATGCCGCGGTCGAATTGAAAGGTTATTTATAATCTTATTCGCGAAAGAGATTTACCTCCGCGCGCGCGTTAGTGCGGCCGTAAAATTTGGCGTTATTGCCGAGAAACAGAGAGCGCCGCGTAATTAGCACTTCACGGTGCATTAACGTTACCCCCAACTTATACTTCTCTCCCCCGTCTCTTGTCTCGCTTTATTTCGGAGAAATTACTGAATAGAAGAAGACGGAGGAGAGAGGCTGCAATAAAGTTTGAACGACTCGTTGGACGATAGCCATCGGTTTCCCCTTTCTTTACTTATCCCCGTTTCTCGCCGAACGCAGAACCCAAGTTTATTTATCAATCTTTACTCGGTGAAAAATCCATTCGAAAGCCAACTTTGTAAATCATCGCTCGTTTCCGAGTGTAAAATTACAGGTCTATTGTTAAGCAACAAATGAGAGCTAAATAACCGATCCAGCTTTCAAATCTCTCGGCCCGGCCTTTCAACGAAATAGTATCCTTAAGTGATTATCCGTTCTCGGCACCTGTCGTTATAAAGCACTTTAAAGTTCCGTTGACCGGCCAGCTGTAACCGCGCGGCAAAAGTATTATCGGCGAGAAAACGAGGCGAGCTCGTGCAAAAAGAAGCATGCTTCCTCTTGGCTCCGCGCGGTGCAGCCCCCGTCGAATAGCGCTCTCTCCTCTTCTTTTCCCGAGCTTCTGAAAAAGATATAAATTACCGGCGAATTATTCTGACTCATTGGCGGCGAACTCTCCGGTTCCCTCGCGTAAATGTAGAGTAGCATTACCCGGGGTCTCACCCCCCTGCGTGTATATTCGCGACGGTGCTCTCTTCGCTCGACTGCTGCTCTCCTCGCCTCCTTCGTCTTCCTTCGGACGGATTTCTTTTAGCGGTGGGCGCGGCGCACTCTTCTGGTCCGAGAGGTCGTTCGGCGAGGAGGAGAAAGAGGGAGAGAGGCTGGGAACCGGCTATTGTCGCTCGCCGCCGCCGCCGCGGCATCGACATCGAGGAGCACGCACTCGGGGCTCTCCTTATTCCGCGCGCTTCCTCGGCTTCTTGTTTTACCGCCGCCTCCCTCTCCATGCCTCCTCTCTGCTTTATCTTCTTGCACCGCTTTTATTAGTTTTCTTTGCGCATTCCTGCGAGCCCTCGCCGACAGTCGGCCAATCAAGCTTTTCAATGCGGACGAGGCTCCCAGCGTCGCTTTGGCCTTCTTTTTTTCACTCGAAGCTTTGTCATTTTTTCTCCCGTTAGTAATTAGTTCGTGAAAATTTTCCTAGCGATACGTAAGGTGAACGAGTGGCTTTTTGCGATCCATTTGCTTCTTCGGTCGGATTTTATAAGCGGTTTCCAAAAAGGGCTGCCAAGAACAAAGCACAAAACTCGAATCGGACGAATCGGCGAATCGTTACTCACACAGCGTTTTATTACTCGACAATCGAGTCTCGTTTCAGCGGCACCGATAACTTTTCACTCCACAATATAAAAGTGTGCTGTTTGCTCAAAACAATCATAGATAATAAGAGCTCGTCGATAAGATATAAAAAACGTCGAGAGCTCCGCAGGTTCGAAATCTATCGCCACAGGTTCGAATTGCGAAATGAATCTCTTTCGAAAGCCATTTCTCAGCGTTATAACTCAGCGGCGCAAAATCGGCGAGGACAAAGATGGCTATCGCGCAAGAAGGAAGTCGGCGCGCGGAGAGTCAGGTTTTGCTCGCTCGCTCGCCGCGGCCATCGATCGAACGCAGCCGCTCGTAGATCACGCGTCGACTCTCGGGCTGCCAATAAAACCGATGTATATACCCGGGCGCTTCGTGACGACGCCAAAGATAATATCCCGGCGTTTAACGACGCTCCGAAACAATCTCGCGAAAATATATGTGGCCTTTCCGCGACTCTCCGCGGCCGAGCCGTGTGCACCGAGCAAAGCTCGCCTCCGATATATATATAAATTTGTCGGTGGCAGCCATGGGCATATCTCTCTCTCTCTCTCTCTCTCTCTCTCTCTCTCTCCCCGCGTTTTACTCTCGCCGCGCGCGGATCATTATGAGCTTGCTTTTATTATACCGGCTTTATTTAAAGCTCGCGCGAGGAGATCGATTCGTGGGAGGAGAGCGAGAGAGAGGAGAACAACGGCTGCCGCAGCGCCGCGAGCGCGATTCTCTCGCGAAATTGCGACAATTACCGTAATAAAATGCGCCGGGGAGAGAGGAGCTTTTCGATCTCGGGAGTCACTTACGGGCCTCTCCGAGCCTCGAGTTTCTACTTAGCGAAATTGGTGTTTCATATTTTGTGAGCGCGGCGGCGCGAGAGAGCGCCGCCGCCGCCGCCAGTTGGAATTGAAATCGTTAAACGGCAAGTTTATCGGGTTATGCGCGGCCGCCGATTGCAGTGAAATATCGTATACGCTCTTATTGCAACCGTCCATTCCCATAATCGAATTAAAACATCTGCGGACCCCCGGCCTTATTACGCGCGTAATGCATAAGAAAATTATTTGCGCGTAATGGAAATGGCCTAATCGATCGGATCGATTTCTGGGGTAACGAAATATTCGAAACAATTCTTTTTACAAGATGATAATTGGGTAACGGGACAATGCTAACCAAAATCGAGGTAAATTGCGTAATATCCTTGGCACGGCGCTTTGCAATAAACGACTTGAATTAAACGCGGTGTCTAGAAAAAATTTTTAACGACTATTTCACGATCTTACGCTTAAATACAATTTTTCAAATCGAAAAAAATATAAATACCATTTACGCAGATGCGAGATAAAAGGGGCAGGTTTCATTTTTATTCGTATTATACTTTTTGAATTTGAATCATTCAAACCTTTTAATTGATTTTAAAGAAATATTCGTCTGCAGAAATTAGCTTTGTATAGTTACCATTCTATTCTTTCTGTAATTAATTGGTGGCAAAAGCATTCGTTCGTGTCATGTCACTCTGAAAAATCTAAATTTATAATTTTTAATGCAGATACCTCAACTAACTAACATCAAAATATCGACCTATCGAATCTTGCGACGTAATCCCGAAGCGTCGGATCGATGTCAAATAATTTTTACAGCAGAAAAATGAGCATTCGCGTAGCGTGCACGCACCGGAGAAACGTATCCAATTTAATAATTAATTAAGCGTCGAGCATAAATCAAAAGAGCGCTCGCCATATATTTCGGACGATGCGTGGAGCCGATTACGTCTATTGTTCTGCGCGAGTGTCGTTAGGCCATCAACTAACTGCAGAAGCATACGTGTCGTGGGTGCAGAGAGGGCCTACGGGATCGAGCCGGCCGTGGAGCAGTCCCTCGTCTCCTCGGCCAGATATATAAGCGAGGGGGATGAAAGACACGCGCTCGTATAAATCTCGCTGCCGTATTATCTCGGCCATCTCGCAAATAGTAAATGCTTGTACGTAACGCCCTCGAGCAATGAACGCCAGGCTCGATAATTCGACGATGTGTTTTTCACTTTGACTCGGGCTATCTTTGCGCGCTGCAACGTGGAAAAGGAAAGAAAAGAACGTGGCAATTCTGAAAATTAATTTTTGCAAAAGCAATTGCTCTCCCTTCTCGGGGGACGTTGTATTGTGTTTTCTGCAAGTAAACATTTTCACCGTTTTGCAGATCGGAGATATTATTATTAAAGTAGTGGAAAAGTAAACAATTTTTGTTAATGTTTTATTGAATAAAACATTTTTAGAATACTTGGCAAAGTAGAAGGTTTACATATGAGACAATGAGAAAAAACTTGCCAAATTCAGTTATCGAAAGAATAATGGTGGCACCTGCTAGATTATTCTTACAATTAGACACGAGATAAGCCATTTACTGACAAATTTTAAATAGAGATTGCGCTGGATTGCACTTGAAAAAGTGAAGCAAACAATTAGTGATAAAATCCAAAGCAGATAAAACAATAGCGTTATGTGAATATGTGAACGGACAATGTAATAACTGAAAAAGGTGGTCAAGTATATTTATCAGCACTCATTTCAAATCTCATATACTTTTCCAAGAAAATTTAAGACCCCAAAATCGACGTTGAATTAATTTAATCAAGCGGCCATATTTAAAAATGTCTTTCGTTTTTTCGACTCACCAATAACCCAATAAATAATTTATTCATTTTCTCGGACGAGCTTCCAAATCGCCAAAATAACGAGCTCGCCACGCACTTGCCCCCAAGTACCAGCTGCAGCTCGCGGTGAGAGCGTTAAAAAGCGCGCGCCCGCAGGAGAAAGTAATCGCTCGTCGCTCCGCAATTAATGCTTGCTCGCGCGATTGTTAGCCGGTCGGAGAGCTTAGCGGAATGATTTACAGCCGGCCTCCTCGGCAGCGGCAGCGGCGCGCGCAAGGCGACTCTATATAGATTCGCTTCTTACGCGGAAGCGCCGCGCGCCGAGTGAATTCCGTCTCACCTGTGCCCAGGCCGATGCATAATGCGCGCGCGGCGGCATATCCTTAAGGGCTCATTGTTGAAAGAAAGTCGCGCGGCGACGCTCTCTTTCACACACGCGCGCGCACTCACCTCGGGGGGGAAAGCCGAGGAGAGATGGGCGTGAGCGCTGATCGACGAGAGATATTCGACGCGCGCGCGACGGGCCTTTTTATTGGAGCGCCGAAGAAAGAAGCTCGTTAAATAGGTGTGCTTTATTGGCAGCCGCTATTTGCCTGGTCTTTACGTAAGCTGACGGAATAGCTAAGTGATGGAGCGATTGCGCGCCGAAGATTTCAGATAGACTTGACTTTTATTTTAATTTCGTTCCATCGCGCGGTGCTTTGTAAATATCTCCCGATGATTGATTACAAGCGAGACTTTTGGAATTGTTTTTGTAATTACTCCGGCTGGTGAAATTCTAAATTACGAGTAGGCAGAGTTGCATAATAGCCTTGCAATGCCAAAAAGCTGCTTTCAAAGCCAAGAGCTTTACACCCGAGTATTATTTACAAACGAATCCTCGTCTTTTTTCCAGATCAGCGGCGCAACTTACATCCGGATATCTTAGAAAGTCGAAGGGACGGGATATTCCCCGAAACCGCTTCCCTTCTCCTTCCGAGCGCTTTAAACAATTTTAAGGCTCATTTCCCCCCTTAAAGCGAATATCCTGAGTGCCGCCGCCGCCGCCCGGCGAGGGTGAAAAGACGCGGGGCGGCCCGAGGAGACGGCGACAGAGTGGCTCGAGTCGGCCCCCGGAGCGAGCAGCGGCTCCAGTCATCCGAAAGGCAACCCCTTTGCGCTGAAAACTCCTAGGTAACCCTCGTATTTACCAATTACGTAAGTAATCTGCGGCCCGGCTATTGCCCGTACCGTCTCCTTAGGCTTGACGCGCTCGTCGACTTTACTGCTTTCCATTTGATTTTTGCCCGACGCTACTTTTTGCTCTTCTCGCTATTAGGTTCTTTTTTACCTGTTTTTGTTTTTTTGTTCTCGCAAACTTTTTGAAGGAACTTATTTATTCGGTAACTATAATTATTGAAAACGAGAATTGATTTTGGGTCTTACTAAACTAAGCTTGTTCTACTTAGTTTATTAATTAATTTCACTGCCGCGTTACAAGTATTAGACATCGAAAGTTCAGGATCTGCTTATTGTTATTTACTAAAATTTCAAATGAAACAATAAATCAGTAATTTAATTTCTTAATTCTTTTTCAAGAGGACAAGAAATCCGCTCAAGCATTTCACACTGGTGAATTTTTCCTTTTTAACGAGACTCTTAAAGTCATCCTCGGAGGTTGTCTTCGCGAAACTATCTTGTATTTCCGGTCCCTTTCCAAGTTTAACTAGCTCAAGGCGAAAGGGACCGCGCTTATACCGCGCATATTTTCTTGCAAGCCGCTTGACTTACGTACGTGGGACGTTGAAGGGACTTTGAGCGATATACTATTTGCGAAGATTGCCGTACCGCTACATCCCTTAAAGCTGAAATGTTGAAATGAATACACATGTCCGCGGGCGCTTCTTTGAAAAAAAAAAAAAAATCTTTAGATGTGCATTTTTCGTGCATGTTTGCTTTGAGAATTTACAAATGTTAATTTATATACGAACGAGTGTACATTCAACTTCTAAATATTGTAAATCAACGCAAAGTAAATCAATTATGCAAACTTGTACGTCGCTGTACAAAGCCTGGGAATATTATACGCACGTAGTTTCTTACAATCAGCATTACCTACGTAATTAATAATTAATTACGACGTGTTTACTATGAAAGTGATTTATCGAAACCATATCAATTTTTCATTTCTCTCAATATTGTAATCTCTTTTAATTTATCTCACTCGGAGCATTGTGTAGCTTTCCTTATTACGTACTAAGCACCTCCCATCAAGTAAAGGATTTATACGAGTTTCTATATCCACGAGCGATACTCATATCGTAAAATCAGCAATCCAATAACGCACAAACGCTATTTTCTCTCGCGTGGAATTCGCGCGCCGCCTCCCATCGCACTCGTTACGCAAGCATCGTCACTCCCGGCGAGCCGCGCGTCGGATTCACCTTTAACTCGCCCAAAAAAAACGACGTCGAAACTGTGCGACGTCGATCGCAGAAGTGAATTCCAGCGCTCGAGCTTTCTTTCGTCGGACGCTCGCTCCCCGCGGCGGAATACGGAATACGCGCGCTACGCCCGGACAATGCCGGATGGGGCGAAAGTGCGCTGGGGTCAGGTTCTCCCCCTTTTCTGCGACTCGAGACTCACCCCGGACCTTTTTTTTTGCAAGGAGAGAGGCCGGACTACGGGAGCGCGCAGTGGCGTTGCGTAGGCTCGAGGGTAATTAGCCCCGGCTCTCTCTCTCTCACATCTGCTTTCCCTCGGCGCGCGCGCTTTGAGAGCCGCACAGAATTCAGCGAAACTCCCGAGCCCGAGAGAGGCCGCTCTTGCTTATGAAATTCTATTTCTTGCGGTTTGGCCGGCTGCGCGAGTCGCATACATCGTTTATGCCCCGCGTGTGCACTCGCGCGCCGTGTGTGCCGACGTGCGGATAGGCGCTTCAAAATCATAATTAGCGCGGGACAGCTCTTGAATAATCGCCTTGAATGCACGACGGTTCATTCTTTAAACGTGTGAAAAAGGTTTCGGCCGCGCGCCGCGTTTCGTAAATCTTTTAAGCAAATACTAAATCTTCATTCTTATGCTTTATATCTTATTAATGTTTGGTTAGTTCCTCTGCACTCGTTATTTATTGTATTGCAATTAGGAATTTTTTAATAATCGCCAAAGTTTTTTTGACTAAAATTAATATATTTGAAAGTGATGTGCAAAATAATATCCGTAAAAGTTTCAACATTGCGAAGTCTATACAAGGATTTAAAATATTATAATAATAAAAGTAAAATGTGATTTAATTTCGTGAGGAAACACTTCTATTTGACAATGTGCAACTTCTCATCCTTATATAATTCTCTCTTATCGACTATTCCAAAAAGCCACTAAAAATTCCGAACAATCTAGAGACGCATCAACGACCAATCTCGAAAAAAAAAAACCCGCGTACCTCCAAGACGCGGTTGTCCCGAGGCAAGAGCGAGTCTACAGGGGCAAGTAGCGAGCGCGTGACGAAATTTCCTGCGGCTCGGCGTATCAGCTCGCAATATTGAAGGATGCGGCGGCCTGCGCGAATTACTCCCACATCTTCTCATTTGCCTGGCATCGTGCCTCCTGCGCGCTCGCGTGTCCGTGTGCGCGCGTGTATGCGCGCGCGCAGAGAGGCAGTCCGCGCGCTCCTGCAAGGAGTTCATATACGCAGACGGCGCGCCGCGAAAGAGACATAATGGGCCTCTCGAGCAATCTGCATACATTACGCGTCTCTCTTCGTGTCCCGCGCTCGTCGTCGTTTCTCACGGAAGCCCGCGCGCTCATGCACACACACACACACACACACACACACACACGCACTCGCTCCCAAGGTCTTTCCTCGCGAGGCGCGAGACTTTTCTGCGCGCATTAATTTGTTTTTCGCGACTGCCGCGCGCTCGCGGCTCCGTATCAACTCCCCGGTAATTCGTGGATAAGAGGGATTTTATTGCGCGCGCAGGTGTGCGTACGCGTACGTCCCGCTAAGTATTGTTGGGCTGGGAATTTTTTCGAAAATTTGCGAGAGAGAAGGCCGATCCTTGTCTCGAGAGACGCAGGCGGCGAGCTCGCGGTGTTTCTTTTTTTTTACCGCTTTTTCAAATTGTTTTGTTTGCCGCCTTGGGAAGCTACGCTAATTAGTTTAGCTTGAGGTTGACTTGGAGTGCTTCGCGAAAATAAGATCAGCGACTATAAATAAACACCTGTTGAAGGTATGCGATATGACGAAAGAATAAATAGTCCAGACGTCGAACGAGCAGTGCTTCGAATCAATATAAAAAATGTAATGCAAAAAAATTCTAGAATAAACGTTATCAGTTTCTTAAGTTACGACTTGCTGAATAAATTAAATCTAAATCACAACTCATAAAATTATTACTGAATTGCAGTTTTAAAGAATGAGCAATAATTATAATTCACGTAAAATTTTACACTGCAATAAAGTGCATTCAAAATTGAAAAAAAACGATTTCTGCCATTCTCAAAATATTCAAAATATTCTCACTCCTCCGTAATTAACCATAAAATTTGATTACTAGACAGAGACTCCTCGCGGCGATCCCCTGAAAAATGCATCCGCCCGAAGTAAAGGACACGCGCTTCCTCCGCAGATCGCCGACGATTTCTTTAATTAATGACTCGTCAAGGCCCACGCTCGCCGCGCGGACGACGACTGCCGCGGCCCGAGTCAACCGACTCGACGTCTCGAGTGACAAGAGCCGTTGCCAAGATAGCGTGACCGCGCGAGTCCGCGTCTCGGGCATTCATTATTCAGTTCTCCGATAGGTCCGCGGCTGCGGCCATCACGAGTCGCATTAGACGCTCCGGCGAATTGACGTCGCCGCCGCCTCCTCCGCGCGAGGCGATCGCGAGGTAAGGGAAGATCGAGACGCCCGTGTATCGCCGGAGAGTCTTTTGCGTTTGTAGTGGCTATGATGACAGGAGATATAAAGAGTTGGTTGAATGCGCGTGGCTGATGGAGCTGTAGTGTTGCGGGTTTTTGAGATTTTTGCGATAATTATTGTAGTTGTGTAATAAGTATGACGTAGTAAATAAAGTATAGCAGTAGCGTGTCTATATAATGTTTCAAGAATTCTATAATAAACAGTGAAATCATAAAGTAATACTGTGCCTGTTTCCTCAACGGTTATCACGATTTGTACAATTTATCTACAACTTATTCAAGTTAAAAATAAATTATAAACGACAAAAGTCAGTTAAAAGCAATAAAAAATTCAAAGGCCTTATACTACATCGGTATTCCAAAAATGAGCCAGCTCGCTTTTATTAGCAGTAAATTATCGTCACCTCACTTAGCATAAATCAACATCTTAGCAAGCTCCCGCTCTCTCTCTCTCTCTCTCTCTCTCTCTCTTTCTGCGGGAAATCACACGGAATACGAAAACGGCCGGATAACTTTCTCCCCCCGCATCTGCAGGAAGTTGGCTCGGCAGTCAGAGATGCCCGGCGGCGTCAATCCTTGACAAACCGCCTCCCACGCAGACGCGGAGACAAGCGACAGTGCGGGCCGAAGATGCGGGTGCGCCTCGTTTTCCGCGACGCGATATAACCGTAGATTCGACCGCACTGCATATTTGATGCGACGCTCGGCTCCGTGATCGCTCGAATTTTCCCCGGTGTATCGTATGGCCAGAGCTCATAAGAGCCCTCCAGTGATTGAAGGTTAGAGCCGTCTCGAGCACATCCCCGCATTAACTTTTTAGCCTCGCGTATTTCCGCCTGGCAAGCTCGAACGAGCGCCGCGCAGCCGATGAATATTGTCCTGCTGGCGGGACTCGGGGAGTTTCGGTAACGATTATGTCTCTGGCTTTCTCTCGTTGAATACTTTCCAGAGAGGAAAGGACTCGTTTTTTGCACTTTATGCAGACAGCTGAATGTCACTGACAGCTTTCGTATTTGAAATTAAAAGTTATCTTGGTGTGCATATAGTGGGGTAAGCTCTCTAAGGATGGGAAAAGTTTAAAAACAATGTATTTGAAAAGTCGGTGTTTCGTGGTTATATTATAAACACACCGGCAGAACACAATTTGCTGAAAGAGATTGTTTTAAGTAATCAGTACCCCCGACATCGAGAATAGAAAGCGCGCACTTTACCCACTGAGCTTATAAGGCCAGACCGCATGCACTATCCTATCTCCCGACTAACTCAAATTTCATAGCCAATTTGTTTTCCAGTAGAATTTTTATATCCGGAGAGGATTTTTAGGCAGCTCGAGGTCTATTTTGATGAAATCGAAGTCTATGAAAATTGGAGTATAGATAAGCTATACTCCAGGGAATATTTTGAACGAGTTACTTTGAAATTAGGGTCCAAATATTGTTTGGAACCGGGTGGATCCAAATTAAATTCTAGTTCCAATATCGTATCAATCGCTATAGAACCATGTAATGAATTCTTTCAACGAAAATCATTATAATTATTCAAATCAGATTTGGGTGACCTAAAATAAAATTACGGGTTATTGGAATCAACCAAAATAATCCTTCGGTCTATTGCTTCCTCCTAGAGGAAGCTTTGTGATAGTAATTTTTGGAGTTGTTCGAAAAACCTGTTATAATTGTATTTTAAG
>UCOL01002130.1:0-28464 GCA_900474335.1 Ormyrus nitidulus
GTGGCGCATCCTAACCTTTTACATTTCTCACGATAAAATTAGCAACCGATGACTATTAGAGGAGCTCATCTTTTTTATATTTTTGTACATAAATTTTGTACGAATTATATAGAATCAAAATTTTACAAAATTTAAAAATAAAAGTATAAAATCTTGTTAAAAGTTATATAAATTATTTTTACGTGGGTTGCTGATAAGATGAAGGTTACAACCGATCTGTCCAAGAAATGGTCATTCCTAACGAAGCATGGGCCAACATTTTAAGCCTGCCTCTAAACCTTGACGCTCCAGTCTTGTATGTAATTTACATATTTTTACAGAATTAGTCACTCATTAACAAGAGTTACTGTACCAAAAAATTAAAGAATAAATAGACATTAAAGTGGTATAGAAAATAGATGATGCACAAAAGTTACTTCCGCACGGGAATGATGCATGGGAAGCCGAACTTTCCGCACGCCGTTAGGAAAAACAATTATTTACCGCTTGGAATGTCTACTTTACAAAAGAAAGACAAAACTTGTTAAAAACTAGAATGTCCAATATAAAATTACCTCGCGATCTTCAGCGTGTTTTGCGACCATTGGACCTTGTCAAGAAATATAAGGCCTTAGAATGGGAAATATGGCTACTGTTTGTCAGTGTTCTCTGTTTACATGGAATACTACCAGATAAAGTATTTCACTCTTATTTACTCTTTGTACACAGTATTTATATTTTACTTAAAGAAATCATATCTAAAGAAGACAACGACATCCAAAATCAAATTTTGACAGTCATGTTTTCATGTTATTCATACTGTCATTGTAAGTCAGTTTGTCGTGTAATCTACAATACATAGTCAGATAATCGCTAATTTTATCTGCATTATCGACGTTCATGTTATAACTTTTTTGTATATTAACCGATTACTATGAAATTGAATTTATGCACCCTTGAGACTGAAGAGAAGGTGTGTGCAAAATCTGAGATCGATACATTCATAAACTTCAGAGGAGTATACAATAATTGGAAACGTTTGCTTAGGGGATAGTGGGACTTCGTTCCAATAATTAATTAAATACAGAATAATTTGAAATTATGTTGTTGAAATCGGTTGTTTTTAATGAATCTCGGAGATAATATTGAAACAATAAATTAGTTAGGAGGAAGCTAAGTTGTCAAAGATTTGGCAACGGTTTTTAAAACAGAATAGTAACTATTATTTTGTTGTCAAACAAAAATTTAAAAAAATATATTGTTACGAGCCTCATAATAGTATTATTAAATTGTTATTTGGCTATATATTTATGGAGAGATTTTATTGATTTATCTTTAAAAACAAAATTATATTGTTGATTTTATAAGTAAACCGTCAAAATAATTAATCGTACAATAGACTTTTAAATTTAAACATCAATTACAATACTTCCTTTATTAAATATTGATCAACTTACCCGACAATATCAATAACATTGGAATGAAACGGATACATACCTGAAACAAAAAATGTATTCATTATTTAATAACAGTATATATGTTATGAACTTTTATCAACATTTATTAATTTATAATTAAAACTTTCACTGAAAATTTTTCAATAACTAAATTAAAAGAGCAAATTGAGCGAACGTAAATACATCACTTAAAAATTTATTTTAAGAACTAGAAAAGACCTTGCAATTACTTTAATGTTATCTTTTAATGAGTTTTCTCGTAGATTAAAGATATTGGCTTAATTAATGTTTAGAAATTTCTTCCTTTTTTAATTTAAATAAAGGTTAGTTCTTAAGGCGCCTTACACCTCGTAAATATTTTATGTCAAAAAAAAAATTAAATTATTTGCATACAAATAAATATAATATACTTGAAATATGTATAATTTGTGATAAAATGAGCCAAGGCAGAAGATTCTAGATTAATTTTATCCAGAGATATGCAACATTCTAAATTTTAGTTTTGGCGTAACTTACAGGTTAAACCATTGAACAGATTTGGGCCTAATTTGGCGTAAATTGTTGGAAATTTATGTCATTATGGCCTAAAAAGTTGTATAATTTAAATTTATAAAATTGAAGTTATTCAAACAGTTTGTAGATATTAAAAATTACGATGTTCCTAGGGATTGCACGAATGATTTGGATCCCTGATGAAGCGGAGGTTCTGAATTAGCTGGATTACTCTTAATTTGTATTGTTTATCCATCGTAATCTTCAAATTCTTCTTTTTCTCCAAATTCAAGGTTGTTACTTGATTCCTTGTACACTTTATATAATTTAAAAAAGATTTGATCCATAAATATACTATCCATATAAATATCTACTTCTTCGTAAATTTAGCCCCATCATCGGATTTACTTTTGAACTGATTAGCTAATTCTTCTGCGAGAACTAGATTGATTAAAGACTCCGTCTTTGGAACATTCCACTTTAACAACATAATTTATTAAAGTACACATTTTAACGTTTTAAGCTTCTTTTTTCTCTTCTAGTTAAGGGTTTGTTAGGTGTTTTAGTGTGTTGCTAATTCAAGCAAGCACATTGTGCTGCGAAACTATTCTAAAGGTGATGATTCTTTTTTACTCGCCAAATCCATTCAACCCCACCGAAGTAACAGCGAAAATGTCAAATGTTTTTTATAATAGAGCAGGTAGGATAAACCCTCGCAACATGAACTTTTTTCAAAACGTTTTTTCCACGACTGGTTATTCGTAAGTTAGCTGAAGTTGTAAATATATATTATTATTTTATTCGTCATTCCCAATTTGTTTACAAATTGTGAAAATTGATGATTTTGTTAAAAATAAATTAAATACTTTTAGAATGGACTTTGAAGGAGGTAACTTAGTTTTAAAAATGTTGCATCCTGATCTATGTAAATTGGCCGATGACGATAGACTGCAATTCCGGGTAAATTCAAATTAGAAATAAAAGCAGATTGGAGAAAATGGCTTCATCATTCATTGAAGCCGCAATTCTCTTTACAAAGTATTAATTGAAATGGAATAACGAATAAGATGGATAGGAGGTGACCACCGCAATTTCTCCTGAAAACGAAATGAAGAGAGAACTGAAAGAATGTACGCACCTGCATACATTTATACGCATAAGCCTTGAGGCTTTATCCATTATCCGGGAAAAATGAAAAGATAATGCAAAAATGAATTTTTAATTAAGCTCAAACTCAACGACGTGCGCATACGTACACGTATAGGTGGGAGAGAGCAGGGCGAGGGAGATCGTTAATGAAGACGAGTCACATAATCCCAGTGCGCAACAACCGGTCTGCGCATTAAATGGCCCTACGCTCGTCCGGCGAAACAGCAATCTTTTACATATTAATTGTGGCGCCGTCCTCTGCCCCGCCGCGCCGCGAATTTTCGACTATATCCCTGCAGGTCGCGCGTATACCCGTACCTCCTGCCCACATCTACATAGATATATACGCGCTTTTACGCCCAGAGAATGAACTCGGGGGATAAGGGCGCAAAACACGTCGCGTGAATTTTAAAACGGAATTCGTGCGCAATTCTCTCTCCCTCTCTGGCTGTTCCCGCGACCCGCTCGGCCTCTCTTTCTCTCTGGTGTGTCATCAGAGGCTCCCCGTTAGTCGACGTTGTAATTAAGAATTACGATTTGCTTTCGCTTCACTCCTCTTAATGGAAGTGTTTGTGTAAATCTGCCGGAACTACTCTAAACAGATAATAATTGCAGGCTTCTTCAGCTTTTTAAAGTTTCAGAAATGAATTAAAACAAAGGGTATTCAATTAAAAATTGCTTACTTTTACATGGAAAGTTGCATATTATTATGTTAATATTTGATTATAAATCGGCTTATCTCCGCTTGTTTCAAAGTTTGTCGAATTTTGTTGTCCCAGATTATTAATACCTGGCTAAAAAATAATTGTAATTATACCTCGTGTTAGTTGTTTGTTAACTCAGGTTTCAAAAGTTAATAAAGAGACTAAAGAATATATCAATTGGGATCTTGTTATTATATTGGAATAAAAAAATTAAATTGGATTGACAAAAATAAAATTTCACCAAAAAAATATAATATTAAATTAAAAGGCAAATACTATTACTATTACTATTACATTAAATTTTGTCAATATGAATAAATTAATTTCAACGTCATTAATTCAATGACTGACTTTTAATTTGATAATATATTTTTTTTTGGAAAAAGTTTTCTTTTGGTAAATTATATTTGATATTAAAAATTATTCATTTTTTTTATTTAAATAATGAAATATCTATTTATCAAAGTTGTTTGTAAACGCGATAAGAGGATTTCGGTAAAATTTGAAAATACATTTGACGTCTCTTCACTAAAAGCAGGCCAAGCTCGCCTAATTTTGTGAAGCTGAATAATCTAATAGTCCCATCGACGAAGCACAGCATACAGGCCATAATTTGTTCGCAGATGAGTTCCCAATTAATTCAAAGGAAGAAGATTTCAATATGAAATGGCTTGGCGGTAATTGGTACGAAGCTCAATTGCATTTCGTACGCGAAGGTAAGAGAAAAAGAAGAATGGGAGGGAAAAAACGAAGCATCACCGAGCGGGAAAAACGACTTTCCGACTTTTCTGTTCGTGAAATCAAGCTCGAATTTTATCGCCGAGCTTCGCGATTGCGCAACGAAAAATGATTGTGCTACTATGTCAACTAGTTTTTTTTTTTTTCGCCACTTGGCTTTTCATAGAGTGCACTGTTCGATATCGATTTGCGATCTGCTCTGGGGATTGGACAGTGATAGACAGTGCATAGAGGCTTTAGCTAAAAAAAATATGACCGAATGACTAAAAAAAATCTGATAAAAGTAGTACGTAAAAGTGTGACTTTTTTTTAAGTAATTATCCAAACTTTTCTTCATCGATAAATCAGATAAAATGAATTTAAACAATTTTATTTTAACAGTTTATTTAATAAAATGAAATAATACAAGTACTATTTTAGTTTTATAATTTCGATAAGGGTAACGCTAATATTAGCTCAGGGCTTCGTGCCCACGCGTATTTTCCTTTGTTCACTTTCTTTGTATGAAATTCAATTAATAATTTCCAGGTTTTATTGAAAATATTTCGTGTACAATAAAGTTAAAAAAAAACTTTTTTAATTCCATAGAAGAATCCGTACCTGAAAGTGAAATAAGCAATATATTTATACATAAAGAATAATAATTAGATTACCTAATAACTTGAATTTTCACCTGCAACGCGAAAGTAAAGCATAAGAGGCTTAACAAGTTGAATGAATTAAAAATAGAATAAAGTTCTGAATACAAAAGAAAATACAACTTAACCACAAAGAAAAGCGTACAAAAGGAGCTCTTAAAAGTGGAGTTAAAAGAGAATCACTAAGTCTTCAAAATACGAAACGGAAATGTTGTTGGCAAGTTATGAGCCCATGTATTTATCCTGGCTTAACGTATACAGAAACACATCCGCGTACATAAAAGATAACTGGTTTCACCTACTAGTCAGTTCTGCTTTATTCTGTATCTCTTTTCCTGATATATATGAAAACTTCATTGTGTCTCTCCGTTTATACTTTTTTTTCTAATAAAAAAAAGGAAAAGAATCAATTTGACAAAACTTTATTAATATTTTATGCAGCTGCATTAATTCGTTCTCAGGCTTCGTACAGACTGCACAGAATTCGCCCCGACAGCTTAGAGAAGCAGGGCGCGCGGCGCATATTCGGGAAAGCGCACTTAGCTGTCCTCACGTGAGAAAAGCCGCCAGCGACTATCTCGAGAAAGAAAGGGATGATAGAGGTAGTATGGCTCGGGCGAGAGTAGCAGGACGGATGAGTTCACGTCTGCCGAACTCTATTCGGACTAGCGCAGAGAGAGAGAGAGAGAGAGAGCCCGGTTCGTATAAATTTGTAGGGATTCGACGGCGTTCAAGCGTAAGAGAGATACGAGCCGGCGCGACGACGACGTGGCAGCGCGGTGGAGTTACTGCGACGTCGGCCTATAACGTCCCTCTGTGTGTCAGACTCCTCCTCGGGAGGCGCAGTTGCAGCCGCGCTCTCTTTCTGAGAGCAGATTTCCAGTCCGGTCTCTGGGCTGGCGTGCGCCTTTTTATTTTGTCGGCCAGTGAAACGGGCCAGGATTAATGGGCAAAATTTCAAAGTTTTCGGGTCACGCGAGAAATATGGCGGAGGCTTACGGTCGGTGTCGATTCGCCTGTTTTATCTATTTTTCTGCATTTGGGACGGCTGCAGCGTTAAAGGGCGCTCAAAACGCACTAACAAATGAGTGTCCCTTCATAATGTTATATGCATAGATTCGTTAAAATTTTTAAATAAATTAAAAAAGGATACTTTTATAAAAATAATTAATAGTAGAAGTAAAAAAGGTTTTCATTTTTGATTCTCTGGATCAATTTTTTTTAACGAAATTTCCATTAAACTGTGAAAACAGACAAAAACAATTTTTAAATAAAACAATTAATCTTTTTTTTCTCCGCTATAAAAAAAAAAAATAAATAAATAATTGGAGAGTCATCGTTAGATTATTAATTAACAATTTCAAAAAAAATTCCTAAAATATACTGACTAGCTGAATATGAAATTGTTTAAAAGCTTGCTTCGGTATTAAAATCCGGTATTAAAGCGACCGAAACTAACCATAAATCAAAACTTAATCCCCTGCTTTGACGACAGCTTCGCGTAAATCACGGTTTTTATATATATTATCCAAATTGCTATAACAAAATTATCAAATAACTCGCTGTCCAGAGCTTTGGCTCGTTGACAACAAAAAGCTCGGATCGCAGGATGAGCTTTCCTCTCCCGGCAAGAAAATTAATCGTACCGCGGCGGCGGCGGCGGCGGCGTGGACGACGTTGTAAATAAAGCTGCATCTTCGCAAGCTGATCCTTGTCAAAGAATCCGCGAGGCGACGACAGTCGATGCCCTCGCTTAAAAAGGAGCGACTCCCGGCGGAAGACGTCGGTGGATTCTCGGGGAAATAAGCCGAAATTCCGGAGAGGAGAGCCCCGACAGGGAAAAAGCGAAGCGAAGGCGAAACTGCATTGGGCGGAGTCGGCGCAAGTGAAATTGCAGTTCCGAACGCGCGTAGGCCGCCGCCGCCGCGCCGTGCCGAGGGGGGCAGGGCTGGAACTTGAATGGCTACTGCGTTTACTGCCGCCTGTTGTACGCGCCGCGCGCCTTCGATGACACGGCTCTCGCAGTCTGACGCGGCCGAAGTACCGCTGTAACTACTGTTTCCACGAGCGCCCAGATACCGCTATTTCCGACGCATCAACGCGCCGCTCTCTCTCTCTCGGCTCGTCGCTCGCTTATACATCGGGGGCTTTCTTCGTCCTTTATAGTCGCAGTCGGGGGCTTATTTACAAAATAATAGACTTGACGACGAGATTCGCGCATTAGTCATCAGGTAGCTTGTTTTCAAGTCCGGGCCATCAAAGCTTTGTCTCTTCTTGGGCATTCTCGAATGAGCTGCACTTGCAGTTCGCTCGTTAAAATTAAGTTTGCTATGGGTGCTTTTGCTCGCACATTTCTATAGATTTAATCTGCAGCTATAGTTTTCACTCAAGTTGAAAATTGTGAAGATTGTTGCTTCCTCACACCGAAGGCTTTGGATAATGAAATAACAGTTTGAAATAACACATCTTAAAAACATTATGAGTCGAAATAATCCATTAAGAATACAAATATTATCTGTAGCTTCAAAACTAATTCTTAGATTAAAAAATATACTTTTTGGCATAAATTTTCGGATCACTTTGTACACCACGAAAAATTTTCCAATAAATCTTATCATATTTTTCTGAGAAAATCTTGCCAAGATTATTAGAGATTTACTATCTATTCATAAAGATGCGTTCATTATTTCTCCTCAATAGCCGCGAAATTACTCGTCCCTCCACTATACACAATATAAGCGTTCTTTGTTTACGGCAAGTAAGGCAAGAAAAGAAGAGGAGGCAAAGGCGAAAGGAAAGGAAAAAAAGGAGCAAATCTAACTTTAGCTCCTGCAGTCGGGGGATTGATTATCGAATTACGATTTCATGTACATGTGTAACGTATTTCGACAATGATTGATCGATGGCCATGCGGCGCTTATTCACGCGCGCCTGCTCTTTCTCCTTTCTCCGTCAAGAATTTCCTCGGTCGAATTCCTTCTGTACATTTTATTACTAACCCTGGGATTGTCGCAGCCAATTACACTCCCTCTCTGACCCCTCTTTTTACAATTTCATTATAAGATTTATTCGGAAATTTTATTGGTTTTAAATATTTCGAGAAAATTTATTTTTACTTCTGTTATAAATTTTAAAAAGTGCCAATATTTTTTTATTAAAAAAAAAATCTTTATCTTGTCATATTCCATTTTTTGTTAAAATAAATTATTCAATACAAAAAAGTCCAAATTTACATTTATAATTAAAGCGGTTTAAAAAAGTTTGTTAAAAAAAATGTACACACAGTATATATTAAAAGCTGTAATTTTTTGTTGGGCGATTTTACATTTTATCGTATTTAGATCATGACTAATTAGACAGAAATAATTTGTAAAACTTTAACAATAATGCTATACATCCGCTTTAAATTCTCGCAGAAAGAAGGATTTCATAAGCGCATTACGTATAGAAAGGGAGAGGATCTGTCAAGTATACTTTTCAATTAATTTAAAAATCTGCAACAACCCCCCGGCGCATAATAACGAAATGAAAGCTCTCTTCTCCAATCTGCCCCTCGCGGATTTCATGCAGATGCGCAAAGAGCTATTACCATATCACCTCCTCGCACTATCGATATCCCCCTTATCGATTGAGAGTCGCATGCATTCGCCTACGTGCTTTATGGAATTCAGCAAAATTAGCGAAATTGGTCTGGTATATACACTCCGCCTCCTTCCCAAATCACTTTATATATCTATACATATACAGCTTTGCATCTACTATCCACTCAGCACTTCTGGAATTCCGAGCGCGCATTTCTCCGCTTCTCTCTCGTTTATCTCTCTCAGTCACCCGCACACACCGAGAGTCCCCTGCACTTTACCAGCAAATGACGGGAAAAAAACGCGCGAGAGCGAAAATTAGTCGCGGACGATGTGTGTATATATATATATATATATATACAGATCGGCATTTTTAATGGATAAAAAGTAAACTGCCCCTTTAATTTCGCGCGATCTACTAAAAGGAAACGCTTACATTTATTAACGATCGAATCAAAAGCGCCATGAAAACGATTAATTAAACGCGGCTGAAAAAGCAAATATTTTTTGTTAGTCTGGTATTTACTGGTAAACCTCTTTTTGTAGTCAAATATTTTGACTTGTTTATAACGTTACGTTATTTAAAAAATTTACAAGCGTTCGCTCTTCGTTAAATTTCACTTTGGCGAATCAAGAAAATTGATAATGTCATGCAGAAGACTCAGCGGATAATAATCGACAATCGATTTTAGCGTTTATTGCGCCTGCAGGCGATACGTTTGAAGCTGTGTCGCTGCATTGTACTCGACTTCGCTCAGCTTTTTGGCTTATGTTTGGCGAGAAGAGCCTCGGCAAGCTTCTCTTTCTCTCTGTCGCCTGGCTCTCAAGTCATTCTCGTGCGCGAGAAACTGTTCTTCCGGCTTTGTTCGTTATGTTACGACGCCACGGCCGCTCCCCCCCCCCCCGCTTTTCTTCTCTTATTCTCCTTGCTTCCCACTTTACTCGCCGGTACAGTAATGAACGAACAAAGCACTTGTCTTATTTCTTGATTTACAGAAAGAGAAGGAAGCTCTCAACCACTTTTCCTTCGTTACTTTCCCGTTCCCTCTCTACTTCTTCCTCAGTTTCTTTCGCCCGTTCGTTAGATGCTGAACTAACGAGGAGAGAGAAAGAGAGAGAGAGCAAAATATACTAATTATTAAAAAAGCTGTGCAAAGTTTAACTTTTTCTTTTCTCGCTTTCTTTCATTCCGAACTGAGGCAGGATGTCCCCTCAAAGGCTCGTCCAAATGGGATTTTGATTTTCCTCGAGAAAATCTCTTTGATTAGATGGAAATAAAATTTATTAAGCAAATTTTTAGGTCCCTTGCCGTCTACTTAAGATTCCGCTAATACTGTAGCTAAAATCTGTAAGGTTAATTAAGTGTAATTATGGAAAAGCTGTACGTAATAACGACACAGTAGTTAATTAAATGAACATCCTTTGCTACTACTAAAATATTAGTAACATAATGTAATAAAAATTAAAAATGGTAAATTCAGTATTTTCCTAAAAAACTGCACTGCCAAAATTGTTTAGTTTATTTTGTTAATTGATTAAATATTTTCGATTCCCCTATAAGAATTTACAGCAAAAACCACTTTCTACAAAATCAACTGTCTACTTTGTATCTATTCGTGTAATGATTATTTTACTGCAATAAAGTAACTTCAATCTAGGATTTCTTTCCGGACCTTTCCCGAAGAAAACTTGGAGAAATGCAGGGTCGAGCATCGAAAGAAAATCCTAGCAAAGTAAACAGAGAAACTAAAAAAAATGGTTATGAGACAGCGAGAAAGAGAGAGAGAGAGAGAGAGTGAGCTGAGGGTGGGGCGAAAGTTCGGTACGGAAAAGTGCTGCCACTATTAGGTCCTTGACGCAGTGAGCGCGGTTTTTTCAAAAGAAGCGACAAAGAAGAGCTAAAGAAGTACATAACTAGTGCAGCCGGCAACGAGCTCGAAAGTAGCAAAACGAAAAAAAAGAAAAAGAAAGTAAAGAGACGAATCCGCGGGAAATGGAGCGAAAGCCAAGCGAGCAGAGACACAGTTCAAGAGAGAGAAAGAGATGTAAGTGATGCGAGTTCGGTTAGCGTCAGACGCTCTACCACTCGCTGACTTCAATCTCTATTGGAAAGTGCTTGACGCGACTCAGTCTTTTAGTCTCCTCTCTCTCTCTCTCTCTCTCTCTCTCTCTCTCTCTGTCTTTCTCTATCTCTTCCCTAATTACTGAAGAAACATCGCGCGGATTATCCACTGTGAACTCGCTCGAACACCCGTGCTAATTGCACATCCTCTCCGTTCCCTTTTCTTCCTCCGCCTCCGTCTCTTACAGCCTTACCAAATATAGATGGATGGATAGATAGAAAAGCGAAGAGGCGCAAGCAAAAGCTTCCTTCCTGTCTTCGGTTTCCTCTTTTCTCGCGCGTTTTCTCCCCCGCGCTATCTTTTACTCGATCTCGACTCTTTTTTCCACCGTATACAGACCCCGAGACTCATTCGCTTTGTCGCTTGTATCCGAGTTTCTTTTCATTGATGGCGAGAGAGGCGCGCGCAAAAAGGTGCGCAGCTGTCTTTACGAGGAACAATCACGAGAGTCTTAAAAAAATATAGGACGAAAGACCGAGAAACTGCGAGCTCGCGAAAAAAGTTCGATGAATTAAGTTGCCTAGAGGGGGAGGACCGAGGCTAAATGGAGCGGACAAAATACTGCCCCGCCGTTGATATTGAAAAAGAATAAGAGCTAGAATATAAAGAAGAGTAATTACTTCGAGTAATTACAAAGAAAAGGTGGAATTTCATTAGTGGCGACGTAGGAGAGAAATCAAAGCAGCGAGAAAAATTATTAGGAATGGCGTAATTGATTCTTAATTACTGCAAAAAAAACTGCGGGACTTTGTCTGCTTTGCATTCTTTATAGTCTATTCCTTTCTCTGTTCCATTTTTCAATCTGAATAATATGCAGCTATTTGAATATCGATTAGAGTTAATTTTTTGAGCTTTAATTAAATTATAGTTTTGGTTTTTTTATAAATAATTAGCTTTCTAAAGTTTATTGTTTGTTAAATATTTAATTAATTCGATAGACCGTTGACCGTGTGAAAGTGTTAATGTATTTTATTGATCACATGCATTCATTAAATCAAAATTTTGTTTGCAGAGTGTTGATTAGAAATGCGCAAAATGTAGGCTTGTTAATTTTGTAGTTTGACGAATCAAAATGTTTGATGTTATTTGTACTATTTATTTAATTTAGAAATAATAAATTTTAGAGCTACCTTTGAATTTTTTTTTTTTTATAAAATAATAATTTTGAAATAAACTTTTTTATTTTAAAATCATTTTTTTTCATTGATTTAAAATTGTTTCAAAATAAAAAAAATTTCAAGAATATTAAGTTTCACATAAGGTTTTTGGAATTTTTCAAAGTAACAATAAATCAATATTTGCTAGGAAAGTTTCATTTTCTTTTTATGTATCAGTAAGTAGGGTGGAATATTATAAACTTGAAACAGAATATTGTGCAACGAAACCAAGAAATAAATTATTCTCTAAGTGTTATGTTTACAATGCAAGACGGAACCGTAATGACGGTAGCGTTTTTTTTTTTTAACAAATGAGTGGCAATGACCCTTCGAAGTGTCATTATTTTCTATACACAGGGAACAAAGCTCTCAATGCAGAAAAGTGGACATTGCATAGAAAACAGTCGCGAGAAAGCATTCTCGTGCATATTTTAAAAATAAAACCCTTCCTAACAAAATATGCGCCAAATGTTCGCTCGCGCGATAAACTCTACTTATTTACTAGTCGAGTTTCCGAGGTTCTTTTTCATTTTTTACGTAAAGTTAATTTCCCTTTTTCAAAACGAAGAGCGATTTTAATTTCCTGCAAAAACTCGGGCGCATACGAACGAGGCAAGTAGGTTCTTCATAAAACAATGCACCGCGCGGCAATCGAGTTATTTATACCCCAGGAACTCAGCGCGCCACCCACCCATTACATCATCGGACAAAATGACTATTTACGGAACGCAACGCGCGCGCACGCAGCAGCTTCTGCCGCAGCCTCTATATATATAAGACACCGGCTGGCAGGCTTTATATACGTAACGCGCTCGGAGAAAGGAAATAGCGCGGAGGGCCGAGAAGTATCAAGAAAAACGAGGAGCTGGAGTGTGCGGGAGCGCAAAAGGCACGTAATTATTTTTGATGGATGAGGCATTCGGCGTCGGGGCGTATTGCCCCCCTGGAAAACTCTCGAGCCCCGATACATCGATGAGGCCGTGGCGCCTCGGAGGTACGAAGGTAAGAGGAGAGGCGGATGGAGAAAGAATAAGGAAAAGCTTGGCTCCAATTTCGAGGCGCGCTCAGCGCCAAACAAATGGGATCTCGCACCTGCAGCTGTACGGGGCTGTGTGGGTGGAGCAGCGTCCGCGCGAGGAGCTTAACGCTTCAAACCTAATGAATTATTCATTTCATTCGTAGGGAGCGAGGGAAAACGAGACGGCGAGCTCTTTCGCACTATTTATCTCTCTCTCTCTCTCTCTCTCTCTCTCTCTCTCTGTCTCTCTTTCTCGCGCGCCTTTTCAAACTCTCGCTTTTTTTTCTATTCTCGCTAAATCTCGGAGGTGCATACTTGTTGAACTGAGATTTTTCGCGTGCAAGATTGTTTCGGTGGCAAGCTATCAAACGTTTATCAGTGCAGTATTCATGATACTGAAGGTTTTTGTGTTACCGGCTTTTTTTGTTGGTCCTTTCGTATAAACTTCAAATACGAAGCATTCTATTTTGTTTTAAATATTGCTATATATTTGATTGCAAAAAGCGAGGATTTTTATTTCTACTGACCTTCTCTAGGGCGATAAATGAAATGTGAAAGTATTATTGGTGAAACGTGTAGTTAGCTCCGTCTGTTTCCCCGAAAAATTAGTTGAAGCCCTTTAACACATTAGCACGTAACCGGTACGCAATATACGAGAGCTTTCTAATATATCTTTATTACTGGGGTTTAATAAAGCTAAAATAAATCGTAACTCATCAGTCTAAGAGATATGAGTGTACGTAGAAAACCGTAATATATTTTATACTGTTATTTATTATTTCTGTAAATGTAATCTAAAGTATAAATGGACATAAAATATTGTATGTATATTAACTCTCTATAAAAGAGTTCCTTATAAGAAGTTCCTATATAATAAAAGATTTCCTTAGAATTAAATAAACATTTTACTCCAAATTAAATTAATTACTCTATTGTTATTGATTATATTTTTTATATGTTCCTTCAAAAACCGTAGATATGTAAGAAGTTAATTTGAAAATAATTAAACATCTTTAGTTAAACGAACATCTTTTGCCACTCAAAACAAATTTTAATATGTAATATGAATTTAAAGATACAGAGTTATGATTCAACTGATCTCTGCTATTTAGAATTATTGTTACAAGCTAATTTTCAGCCCTTTAAAAAAATAGTAATGAAAACACGTAGGTAATTTAATTATAGCGATTTACCGGTCAAAACTATTAAATAATTACTTAAATGTTTTTATTACTAATTTATTTTGTTTTAAAAAGGAAATAAAAGTTGGCGATTTGAAATTAAAAAGGAGTTCAATTGTATCGTTATCTATTTTCGAAAAAAGTTTTTTTCAAATATATTGAATGAACCCCTAAAAATTTCTTAAATAATTGCAGTCATTGCGAAGAAGGTAGATGGTACGAAGATAAATTCTGCTTAAATTAAGCTAAATAACTTAAATATTGCATAATCTCACATTTCTTGTCGAAGAACCATGAAACAACTTGTAACAAAATTTTGCACTGTTAATGACTTTTTATAAAAAGTTTCTCGTTTCATTTAAGAAATTTGGAAAATCATTGAATCAAATCATTGAAAAAAAAAATATTTTTATTTGGAATCATGAATTTATTTAATAAGTTTTTATTTTAAAATGTTCACTACTCTTGCGTCAGGAAAAACGAAAATGCAGACAGATAAATAGGATGTAATTAGAGAATCAGAGAGATCATGTTAATATGCAAAGCTAAAATTTCAATTTGAAAGCAAACATTTTTCATTTTTGAAATTGGCCGTATAAATCAACGCAATTCTCGAGCAGAGCGCCTTAGCCTCCTCTTGGCTCTCTTCCAAAATCATAATTTAATGCTTTCATTTTTTTATTTCAAATTTTATGCTTAGTGATTTTTAAAGAGGCCATTTTCTACGAAAACAGCCAATGCATAAGTTGCGAAAGCTCGTGCACAATAGCTTAACGGTGCGAGATTAACGAGCTCTTCTTCTCAGCGATTCACTTTATGTACTTATTGAGCGTTACGCAATCCTCATAAAATTGAAAATAAAAATAAGCGTCGTAGAAGTTAAATGAGGTACGATAAAATGCTGATTAAATCAAGTCGTCCAAGGGAGAGAAGATTAAAGAATTAGATTAAAATCTTTTTTTCAATTACCATTTGAATGTTTAATTCATTTTTAAATTCGCACTTGTGCTTAATTAAGCTATTAATTTAAGAGTGGTTTACACACAAGTAAATATTCTTAAAAGAACTTGAAAAACTCCATTATTTGATATAATTAACAGCTATTTATAATTAACAAAAACTCTTAAGTGTTTATAACGAGGGAAGCACTCTCACAATGTGAGTAGTGCTCACCATGACCGCTAGTCGGTTATCTCAGTCGGAATCTTAGAGATAATATTAGAACGATAAATTATTTAGGAGGAAGCTAAGTGCCAATGAATCGGCAGCGGTTTTTTATAGTGATTGGTTTAGGGGCATTTTTCACTATCTTATCCTGCTATGCCCTTTATGCGAGAATTGCAATAAGCAAAGAACAATGGAATGCGAGAATAACGTACAGGATTCATCAATCTTACCGTGGCTGTTTGGTAAAAGGCAGTGTTCTCTGTTCGTGTAGAAGGGAAAATGGCCTAGGAAACTATACACTCAGAAACATGTAAATAGCTGAAAGATAAATAGATCGAAAAACTCATACATACGACAAAACAACTAGACCAATGCTGCATGTAGGTATAAAAAAATCGCATGGAAAAGATAAATACAGAGAAAGAGCAGGGTGAGAGAGAGAGAGGGAGAGAGAGGGAGAATAAGTAGCAAGCATGACTGGTTTTGTGGAGGAGTGAGGAAGCTAAAGCCTGACAATTATTGTGAAAAATAGGGCTTGTTATTTTTTTTCTCTCGTCGGCAATTTTGCCTGTCTCGCTCGCGCCAAGTTCGAAAGGTGGAAAACGCGAAAGAGTGTTCATGCAGCCACTGTATGCACCGAACTGTGTAGGGCCTCGCGGGAGGGCCAAATTTAATGGCAACATGCCCGGATAACATACATGCCGATGTATAACCAGACATTGTTCCTCCCTCTCTCTTTCTCACACTGGCTGTCACTATTTTTTTCTCTTTTATTTTACATACACTCCCTGATCCGATACATTTTTTTTAGTTTTTTTCCACTTCATACAGTCATTAATTTGAAAAATTTTTGAAAAAAGATTTTAAATATTTGCAGATAAAAGTTCGAAGTTTCAGGAAGATTTTAAAATGCTTCTTAGAAAGAAATTATTTACGAATGTTTTGCTTTCAATATTGATTTCATTAATCTAAACCTAAATGTTATTGTCATTTATTCAATTTTATAAGGATTGGGAATAAAATGTTTACTGATGTTTGATATTCAAAAGATCTATACTTGAAAACTTTTTGACCAGCGAAATCATTTTTTTATACAGAGGACAGAAAAAACTTTATTGAAATAGACTACTTTATTTTGTAACACTATTATTGCTTTATATTGGGGCTAGCTATTGGTGTTATTTTGAATGCGCCTAAACGATGTCTTTTCCTTTGGTTGCAAAATAAAATGACAAATAAAATCAAAACTAACAGTATTGTACAACTGAAATTGGTCATGATCGAGTCAAAACACGGCAACCGGCGAGTGCGAGGGAGTAGCGGGAGAACGAGTGAGAAAAAAAGAGGCCAGCAAAGAACTCAAAGTATTGCTGCGCGATGAAAACACTCAAATAATGCGCGGAACTTTTTTTTCCGCTTTATTAACTTTTCCGTGCACGCGTTAATTTCGTAAACTCATTTTTAGTGAAATCCCATGCAGATTTGCCCACCCTGTTCCCCTCTTTATTTCATTCTCATTAATTTCATCTCTTTACCGCTGTTTTACATATTCTCATTAGTTAACGGGGTTTAAGGAATTTTGTGAGAGCATTCATTATTTCGCTACTTTGTAGTTTATAATAAAATTTAAAAAAAAACGCATTTTAATTATTCACACAACGCTTGGAATATTTTAGCTTGATTTCATAATGCTTATATTTTCTGTTTATTTTTTATTTATTTGTGTTATTAAAAGTGTTATTTTACTCGTAAATAAAGTTGAAAACGGCCAGAAAATCGTAATGTAAGTAAGATTAGAAATGTTGCTTTTTTAAAAGGAAAAATCAACTTTTTATTCAAATTATTATAATAAAATAAATAATAGAATACTATAAAGGAAAGTAAGAGTATTTTAAAAATCAAACGTAAAATGATTATAAAATGGTTTTATTCTTTAGCGTGTTCAAAAATCCAATTTTCGTTTTAACTTTCATATTTCCAGCCATGTAGTAGAGAAGAATCCATGCCAGTGATCCAAGGGCGATTCTCAGCTTATTTGAAATATTCTCGATCCGCTTATCGTTCAGTACGTGTAATACTGTCAATTTAAAGTGCTTTCCGATAAATATCGCCTTTATGAGAGGAGGACCGAGGTTTTATTCTCGCGGAACCATCCTTTCTTGTTTCGCGCGCAATAGTTAGGACAGCCTTAGTGTCCCCTCGCAAGTCCTCGTAATATCGGCCCCCACTTTTATTGCAAGGAAATATGTATAAGGCTAGGAGTGCGCGGCGCGAAAGGCGAAAAGTAGAAAAAGAAGCCGTGCGGCGAATCTTTCCCCCTCGAGTTCAACGTGTTGCTGTTTTCTCTGGCACTCGAGCCAATCTCGGTGTGTGCCTGTCCGTGTGAATATTCGCGTCTGCGTATTGAGGCGTGAATAGGCTTTGATTTTTATTGGGCCAATAATCCCCGCTAGTAGGGAGCGATAATCGAATATAACAGGAAGGGGACGCGGCTCTCTGATTCTAGTCAGCGTGTGTATTACGTGTGTGTATTGTACGAGCGGCTTATTTTCGCCAAGTGATTTTCTTATATAGCTCGAGTTCACTGGCTTGTATGAGCTTACGAGGCTCAGTAAAAGTCGTGGGTTATTCCGAGATGGTGTCTAATCTTCTCTTATATTCTTCCGATTCCGAGCAGGAAGTACTTCATTTGTCCTCCTTATTTGTACGCTTTTTTCACAAATTTAATGGAGTTTATGGGTTTCTGAAGGTATATATTAACGTTTACTAATTTCTTCTAGCTCTACATGAAAAGGCTTTCTGCATATTTTTTAGAGCAAATTCGCAGTTCAGAATAATATGAAAATCCCATTTTCTTTGCAAGTGCACCATCGAAACCTCTCCAACACTGCGTTGTTTTTTTTTTAAATTGATTCAGAGAGCATTATTAGAGGGAAAAAATAAAAATCAACAATTAAGTCGAAAAGAACGGAAATTTACAAAACCCATGAAACGTTAAGTATGCGGACAATGTGTAGCTGCGAGCGAGAATGTGCGCGTTGCGCGCTTTTTTCGAGTCTCGACCTCTAGCTGGAGAGCCAGTCTCCAGGAAACTCGAACACCTAGGCGTGAATCTTCTAAATTCTAGGATTAGCCTCGAGTACGTGTTGCATCGTCTTGCTTTAATCAATTCGTGAATGCGTTACTATGCTGGATCGAAGAAGAAACTGACCGGCGACGAGTTTGCTAACAAATACGTCCAAAGAGCGAGAGTAAAAGACTCCATTCTCTTCCGTAACCGAAAAAAGATGTCCAAGTAGGTTTATACTAAGCGTTGCCGAATGAGGAATCAAAAGGAAAGTCGTTGGATAATAAATGCTGCGCGAAACTCATCAGTAAAATCCCCGAAAATATTTGTATTTTTTGTGGATTTAAGATGTTAAGACTAATTATTTTCAATGTTAATTATGTAGCTACATTAAGAATATAGATATTAGGGACAGCGCTGTGTTTATTTACAAGTGTCTAAAGAACATAAGGATATGTGGTTCGGATTCCACTATAAACTATAGATCCACATTGATGCACTTTCGTATAACAATGCAAAGCCGTATAAGACTCAAACTAGCACTTGGGTAGGCTGTAAAAATAAAAAAATATATATTAGCATTGAAATTAAACAATAATTAGCAGACTAAAAATTGCTATCAGAAATTTTTATTCAATACTTATCCCTCTATCCGGTGATATACTCTTCGACCTCCCTTTTCAGAGCATCCGGTGTACGCGCGATACGGAAAATAGTGAAGACCGGAGTTTTTCCATTTGACAGGTGTTCCACTCTACCGAAAGTTTTAAGTTCAAATGAGTCGCGTTTTAACTAGGTGGAGCTCAACATATCAGCAACCAGCCAGTCAATGTCCAACGATCAAATGCCCCTCTCTATTGTTCGCGTCCCTCCGCGGGAGCGCGAGCGAGAGCTTGCTTTGTAATCGGAAAACTATAACGATCGAGGCTGATTGTTGGATTTGGACGCGGAAGAATCGGGAACGAGTAGCTGGCGTGCAATTTAGCCCGTCGCGCGGAATGCAAATCGGCCGCGTCCCCGGCGTTCCATATACGGCCGGGGTTTGCCCGCCGTGTTTTCCGTCGCGGCCTCTTGATTCTCCGGCGGCGCAGAGAGCGCGTGTATTTTGTCGCGCCACCGACCGATGCTCTACCCGGCTACGTTGCTTTGTTTTAACAAACGAACACGCGCAACCGCAAGGGATCGCCCGAGCTTTATTTCAATTTTGACCCTCGCCCTCTCTTTTGGCTATTTTTTTGCCTTTCACGTCAGAGACGTCTGTTGCTTGCCCGGTAAACTTTGTTTAGAAGATATATGCACAGAGTAAACCTGTCGGTGGTCGCGCTTTTCTAGCTCTATAATTCTTTTAAAGTGTTATTTCTGTAGTCACAGACTTGAAGTATAATTAAACGAAATGTTTAGGAACATTTTTTTAATTGTAATCAATTCATTTCTAAATATAATTTCAAATGGATCGTACTTTTGATGGAACATTTCTAGATTTTATTGTGACTTTACAAAGTGAATGCATTAAAAGTTGTTTATGTTTTTTACAATGCAATATCCTCCACTCCGATTCATATTCTTAGCCCCGATTACATTCGTGCGCAAGGCTCTTAATGCGGCGAGGACGTATTTCATTAAAGGTTGCCATATAAAGTGTCAAAAGACTTTGGTAAATAATAAAAATTCTTCAGAGAAGTTTTGATCCTTGACGAAATCAATTTGATGTAAATTGTTTTCAAGAGGGATGAGAGGATTGACTTCTTGCAATGAAGATCAATTCAAAAGTCGAGATTCATTAATTTCGTTCGTTCATCCTACCGTTCTTATTGGGACGTTGCACTCCGAACTGCGATAAGGTAGCGAACGAGAGAGCAGTGCACGTTTGGTGGGGGGTACTCGAATGCGCGGAAAAACTCTTCACCTTGCGGGCTTTTTCCTGCTTATTGCGACGCTGGACTGAATTTTGAATCGATTCGTAGATGAAGTTGGTAAGCTACGCTGAAAGTAAAGTTATGTCGGAGGAAAATTGTTATGCGAGCACTTCATGTTAAGATTAAATTTTCAAGGAATTCGACTGAAATTTCTTATCAAACTTGTATAACCAGAATTTCCTCAGAATAGGGTTAAGGGCGTTAAAATAAACTTTTCGATTGCTTTAAGTAAGCTTTTCTACTTGTATGTTTCATGATTTGTCAGTTTGCGCAAACGCCTATTCAAACTACTATTTAACAGCAAAGTTATATGTCTTGACATTGGAAATAAAATCATTGATGCAAATAATTGATATTTAGATAAATTATAATATTAATTATCATATAATAAATTATTGATATTTTACTTGAAGAGATCAAACAGATGATATTAGATGATAATTTTATAGATACCTTTAAGGTATCAGTAAATACGTTTAAAAAATTTAATTTAATTTAATTACTAAACCTATTCTGTTGTACTTTTTAAAGATAACACTTCTTTTTTCATTGCTCTTAAGAGTAGCTGATCTCTTTCTGTAGTGGATTCGAATCGCGCATTCTCATTTAAATTTTAATCTGTTCGCTTTTTTCAAATCAAGAGACGGTGACGGGAACGTCGAATGGAGAGCAGGAGCGACGACAAATAGTGCAATGTGCAGCGTCAAGTCGAAAGAAGAACCTTTGAGAGAATGTTCGCTTGTAAAACGAGCGACTAAATTAGAATTCAAACCAGCCAGAATCCCAACGTCCATTTTCAACTCTTCCAGAATAGCGCATCGATTCTTTTGACTACCGCCATCAATGGCATCAATTTATTTATAGAAGTCGCCGAAAAGGAAATATGTGTGAGATTTCTGTACTAATTTTGATCAATCAACGATTTCACTTAAATGCAATTATGTTTATGTCGCTTTATTCAAGTATTTATTCAACAAGTAATTCCATTTTAAGTCGTTACATTTTTTCCGGGTATCATTTTTTTTAAAAACATCCTTCTAAAATTTAAAACTAATTTTTAGGTTTTATTTAAAAAGTTTGTTATTCAAATCTGTTACCCATGTGTATTTAATTGCCTTGTATGTAAATTGCAAAGACCACACTTTGAAAAGTAATGACTCAAGAAGTAGATTTTAAAATGACTTTTACAATAACATTTTTACTAAATTGTTTGGTTGATAACTGAGGTTTGAAAAAAAAAACCCTTTTCCTTAATCATCATTGTTTCCAGCAGTGATTTAATGGTTTAATAAAAACGAAACGAAGTCTTTCCTTTCTCTTCCGAAGCTATCTTTTAATATATCGGCTCGCGTATTTTTTCAGCCTTCCTCCGGTCCCGCCTTCCGGAGGTGAGTCGCGTGCGGATGAACGTTCGAGCGGAAGGCGCCAGGGCAGAGCGGCAACGAAGAGCCTTTTCCATGGGGTTAGCCGGTTTTATGAGCTGGTGTATGTGCCCGGACTGAGAGTACGGGAAATCCAAGGGGGCAGCCGGAGAGATATAGCGGGAGAGAATGGGAGAGGATGAGGAAGAGGCGAGAGAGCGAGTCAGCGACGCAGCGAAAGCACCCGGCGTCCAAGCCAATCAGTGTACAGCACCCGCGCCCAAGTCTTCCTATATATATATATATATACACGGTTATCAGCACGTGTATTTGTGCAGGTTGCAGGGCAACGAGGGTGCCGATGTAACGTAATAAGGAATGATTTCATTTTTCTCGACCCTCTGCACATTCCTTTTTTAGTCTTTTGTGCACATAGAAATAAAAAATTTATATACAGAGAGTACAGGACAACGCTCCGCGCGAACCCGTTCCTTATAATTTTATTTCGTTTCGTCGTCGCAGAAGGAACGTCTCTGCGCGTATCTGCCAGCGGACGAAGAAAGGCGCGGGGCCCGCGGGGAGGGGGGAAAAAAGGGGCGAACGTGAAATTCCTCGGGAGTGAATCTCGAATGACAATCGCGCCCGACTGTCGTCGCCCGGTAACGAGAGATATGAATTCTGCGCCGCGCGATATTGAATTTTTACGCTTACATTATGGCTCCCTCGGCGGGTACGTCGAGCTTCACTCTTCGACACATACTGATTTGCGATATTTCATCTATATACTGTCTGTTTTCGCGTTTCTGGAATAGGCGCCCTCAGAAATCATCGCGGAATTTTACATTGAGCACTAATTCTTCCGCGAGTCAATGCATTTCACCCGATTGCGGTATTGTCTAACGAATATTTATTAATGTGCCATTCGTTTCACAGTTTTTGTTATTTATCGCGGCCATTTTTATTTAGTCAAAACAAATGAATATGGATGAAGATATTTATTTTAGTGAGAATTACTTTCATGTTCAGGTGCACTAGCATTTGGACCAATAATAATATCTCTTTTGACAATTTTCGGATTTTAAAGTATGTGAATGCTAATTAATTACATTTCTTCAGTTATTGAAAGACTTTCATTTTTTATCAAAGCTTTTTTCAAAAAATTTAATTAAATCTAAATAATATTTTATAAAAGAGAAAATTATAAGCTGTTTGGTAACGTGAGAAACTCTGATTTTCCCTTTTTGATATTCGACAGGTTTGATTATACGTATCTCGTTTGAAGCACATTTCCATAAACTCCCGATATCTACGATATAACAACCATTACTTCCATACTAAAAATAAAGTCTAAGGAAAAGATAGTAAAGAAATTTAGTTTCAAAATCGAAAAAGAACTGAGAGACGATACAGATGCGCATATTTGATATTTGATCGGATAATTCTTGTAACATTTTTCACACAATGCATTGCTGAAGTAAAAAGATGAAATCTTTCGTAAAACTTCTCGTAGGAAATTAAATTTTAAAACATGCATAAAAAGATACGTACAATTTGTTGTACTGTGAATATTAACATATTTCTTTAAAAATTACTATTTTGTTTTAAAAACTATTCTTAAAATTAAGAATTATTAACTCACTTGGAAATGGTAGAAGATCTAGTAACGTATTAATAATGTATATAACTCACCTGTAACAAAAGAAAACACAATTAAATATACGTCAAAAAACAGTATTTTGAAAAAAATTTTATTTGGGTTTTCGTAGTAACCATAATTTTTACCACAATTTTATAAACGCTTAGAAATAAATTCTAATTTAGTTCATTCTTTGTGGAAAATGAAATTTCATGTTGCTTTCTATAATGCTTAGAGATACCTTTTGCAGTTGTATTATTCATCATATATCTTTAAAACTTTGAAAACATTGTCGTTGCAAATATTTCTTAATTTATAACCAATTTTTGCCTCTTTTCTTCGACAGATATTTTACAAATACATAAATGAAAAATGTAGCGTCACTACAAAAAAAAGTTGAAAAAATTTGATGAAATATGCAAAGCTAAGCTGAAGTGACCCAAGATTTTTAAGAAAAGGATGTTTCATATCATCCACGCGGATGAAATTTTTAATACATTTATACCACATAAACCCCACGGGGCCGGCAAAAACCGACGTCACGTCGGGGCAGTTGGCGCGCCTAATCGAATGATATTCAAATTTAAATTGCCCCAAGCAATAAAGCATTTAAGAATTTCAAACTCGATTTGACTTTTAAAGTAACCGAACGGGCGAGAAGCTGCAACCGGAAAGGAGGAAGGGCGAGCAAAGACGGAAGATGGGTGGCGCGGCGACACTCGACCCCTCTAGAAGCTCACGCTTGAATTCGATACAAGTGTCTCTCTTCGACTCGGCGCGCTTTCTCGACTTTGCGTAATTCCTCGTCTTATTACAGTACTAATTAAAAGTAACGATAGAATGATCAATTTCTAATAAGTCAAATGTTTTATTCCTGCAGTGAATTAAGTGCATTCTAAGTTTAACTTGATAATATTGCGATTGAAATGTAGAATAGTTGGTTAGAAAACTTAAAAGCTAGCAGTTTTACATTTTATAATGTATGACTAGTGAAATATTTAGTGAGTTAGACACTATTAGGATTCAAAAATAAACAGGCGGTTCAACACTGAAAAACGCGGAAATATGAGTGGCTGTATTTTCAAGTTACTCTTTTTTCTACAGTATTAGAATAATTATTCATAACACAGAAAGATATAAGAGCTTTACTTTGAGATTAGTTGGGTTGAAAAATAGGTATTAGCTCCAAAGTTAGGAGCAGTAAATGAATAAATATTTTTTAATCTAATTACTCTCAAATTTAAGCTCTTACTACGTACTTTCTTTAGAAATTTTATTCGATAGACTAAGATTTTTAGTCATAAAGATATTTTAAATTTATAAGCACCAATTTCCCCCCTGGAAATTAAAAAAAAACTTATAACTCTGTTACTATGGTTCATTTGACTAAACATTGAGACACGTGTCTTCTTTTTTTGGCTAAGGTATGATCTCGTGCAATTTTACTAAGATCCATGATCCGGTGATTTGTTCCATCAGGTGAGGATTTTAAAATACCTTACTTTTTAAGAATTTTAAGATATAATTGTTTACAAGTTCAAAAGAAACTTTTTAGTAATTTAGTCCACAAAATCATATATTATAAAAATCGCAATTTTTTAATTATATTTTTGATGTAACGCATAATTCTGCTTTGGTATTTAATATATTCTTTACAGATACATTTCAAAGGAAAAGAATGAGATTGAAACAATCCGGAATATATTCGTCATAGTTCTAATGGCTCGTACTAATGTTACATATAAAATAATTTCGCAACTGTTCTTTTGCGAGTCAACTTCTTTATTTGCTTTTCTACATTGACAACATTTCGATGACTATTATTTTATCATTCTTCTCAAATCTGTGCAGAATTAGTTCTGTGATATTCGTAAGACTGACGACCTTTATTGACAGATATTTTCATAACGTGAAAAAGAAGAAATATAAATGTATTGACATGCACTATTTTAGGAGTTAAGCATTGAATCTATATTGTTAATTGAAGCTGACTCGTAAAAGAACCATTTCGAAATTATTTTGTAAATAAATTCAGAATATCTTAAAATTCTTGAAATAACATGTCAAAATAAATAAATATATGGTAGTCCACCCTACGGGATAGATTACTTTTTCTAAACGTGCTCTTGTGTTTTGTAAACGAGCTATAAAGAAATGATTGCATTAAAAGCTTCTTTCTCAAGGAAGCATTTGAAGAAGTTGCTTATAAACTACAAAATCTGAAATGTAAAAAATAAATTTATGCTAAAATTTCATATTTTATCAACATTTCGTTAATTACTCGGTGTTCCTTTATTTGGGCCCTTCAGCGGGCCATTAACTTTTGCATTTCTCAGGAAGAGAGATCGCCAAGTGGGCAAGCCTCTTGCTCTACAATCTCGTAATATGAACTGCGCTACACTGTCGCAGAAATAAATAGCGAGTAAGAAAGAAAAAGGAGACAGGAAAGAAGCGGAGGAGAAAAGGGAAAAAATGAGGACAAGTTTAGGACGGACGAAAAATAAAAGAACGAACGCTGAAGAGCGTAGCATTGAAGTACCTCTCGGTGTGTTCCCTACTTTTTGCGATTCCATTTTCACCCCCTAATTTCCTTATATAGTTTCGGGCGAAGTGCGACCGTTTGTTTTATCTCTCACTGCGATGACCTCCGGCGACCTGTTTAACATAGGATGCAAGCTGCACCGTACAATTTTAATATAACAGTTTCCTTTCTTTTCTTGCAGATCTCTTTACGGTACGTGTAAATTTATGTTATTATATGATAAGTAACATTTTGGAATTTCCTTTTTCTTAAACGTTCTTATTTTAAAACAAGAACATTAACATCTGCTTTCACGTGCCTTATACAAACTATTATTTTTACGCTACTTGTAATTGTTTTCAGATAAAAATTTGATGCTTTAAAAAGTTAAACAACTGCTGCGTGAAAACACCGCCGCATAATTACCAAAAAATTTTTCACAATCGTCATGTTCTATGCGCAGAAAATAATAGCAGTCAATTAGCAGAAAAAAAATTCTCAAAAAGCAACTGTACAAGATACAAAGTAGCTGCGCACAAACACTTTTCCTTAAGTCTCCTCCACTGTTCTCTTTTTCAAACTGGCGGCGAACTCATTTGCGTGCAAAGAAAACGTCGGGGAGCGAGTGGAAATGAAGATGAAAGAAAAAAGGTCAGACGAAGCGCGATGTGCAATCCCACGGGTCTACATGCGGAATCGGAGAAAGAAGGCCACGAACTCCTCGCTCCCGGTATACTTAGTTCCGAGCTCCTTTGCCTATATATATACATATCCTTCGTTCCGCTCCGCCGGAATGAAGTAGACGAGTCGAGGCCTAGCCGGGGCAAGAAGAAGCGGCGGACGAAGAGAGCCAGGAGTGGAAGCTATGCGGCTCCGCGCGCTTGATTAAGCCGAAAATGCTCGGCTTAAATCCACGACGTTCTTTTTTCGCGGGAGTTCTCGGACTGGAAAGAGGGGAAGAAAGAGGGGGTTGAAGGATACGAATAATATCGCCGAGCAAAGAGAACAGAAGTTAAGAAATGCGCCGCAAGAACAGCTTTATGGATTTGTTTATCGGCGTTCTTTTTGGGTTAATCTACGCGATTGGATTAAACGATTTTTGTAATATTAATTCAGCTTTTGGGACGAATTCTCGCAGGCTATACAACTACTTTATTTGCAAATTAAATATTATGCAAAGTCCTTACGATTTGCCCTGTAATTTCCGTTTGGAATGTACATTTTATCAAAGCCTGTAATGGCTATTGAAGTGGACAACGAGAAGTGGAAATTCGCTTTCATGAAGCTTTCGCGAACTCCGCTTGGCATGAAAGAGGTCACGGGACATCAATTTGACTGGGGCGGGAGGTAAAGAGCGGACAAACCGAAAGCGGAGGTGCAATATCAGTAGACGGGCATTTAAACGACCATTATACGTCGGCCCGGTAATCCGCGAAAATTTCATTTTCGAAGCAATCGCTGCGGCGCACTCTTATATTTCTCTGCGGCAGTACGCGCCTTGCGGGGGCTGCGAAACGAACGGGAACAGTGTAGGCGAGAGAAAGAGATGAGTTTCTTGCGGCGAGAGAGAGACAGAAAAGAAAGATATTACGAAGGAAAAATTACCGAGACGCTGCGAGAGGTGGATCTCGCGGAACAACTGCCGTCACATCTGCCGCAGAAATTAAATCGAACATTCTGCCGGGGCGCATGATTTTATGTGCTTTTGCGCGCGCGCGCACTTTTACTCGAAATGTGACGCAAGGAAAATAATTACATTTTTTCGGTCGGCGATATAGATGGGAGTTTTATGACGTGGAAAAACGGCGCGGAGATCCCGCTCATTTCGGTTATTAATTTACCTTTTTATGCCCCGCGCAATAAAAAACGGTTTTATATTTAGCTGCGCCCGGGAAAACTTTTAAAAGTCCAAATTTCTGTTCACAATAATGCAAGTTATGAGCGGCTTTTACGCTTACGGTTATAATTTTTATAATCGCAATCTCGAGCGAAATAAAAATTTCAAACGAACTAAAATCAAATGTCTCTTGGGCTATTTTAAAAAATTTATAAAAGGCATATGCATAAAATTTCATTTTTTTCGATGTTCAGTTTGCGTAACTTATCTGGAAGTTTAAACAAAAAATTGGAAAATATCAGCTTACTAATTCAAAGCTAACAAAAAGATGATGTGTATAGATCATCACTGCAAAAGGTTTCAAATTATTTAAAGCGCTTCTTCGAGCAATTGAATACGTTTATGAAAACATCGGGCTTAAAAAGTCGTAAAGGAGAAAAATAAAAGACAAAATCTGGCTTTTGACAGTAGTAATGGCATAAAATTGATAAAGGCGCTTCACAAAATAATCTGGCTCATAGTACCGTACTTTGTATTCAACCGCGTATTGCACGTTGTGTAATATATCTGCAAATATATATATTGCAATGATTTACCATGACTCCTATTTCGGTCCCTCGCTTCTCGATTTTCCGTATAATTCACTGATTTTATGTTTTCCGTTGTTTTTCGCTTTATTATCTGATATTGCATACAGACGAGAGGCACCGGATTTGAGCATGAGAATTGAGCGGGTTGGGAG